>JANSTP010142224.1:0-22751 GCA_025330745.1 Cladonema radiatum | reverse complement strand
TAATAATTCCCATTCCTTCGCGTAGAAAGAGTAGTGCAGTTTCTTTTCTAAATCTGAAATCGTAGCAAATTTCCCCCTGTTTAATTGCTTGTATGAATGAATATTTATAAACCATATAACACACAGTATACCCCCTAAAATAGAGGCAACAACAAGCATTATTTTTCCATATTCCACGGCTGTTTTTGTAGTAATAAAAAACAACAATACCACAAATAATCCCGACAGGAGTGAAATGTAAAATCTATTCGTCTGTAGGCGCCTTTGACTTACCCTATCCGCCATTTCTACATGGAGCTTATAAATTTCCAATAATTCTTCGTTCACTTCCATAAATTTACAGTTTATATTATAGCGCGTACATGCTACCGGTATTCCATCCAACAATACCATCGCATGTTCCTTCAGGCGTTGCAACGTTCTTCCACTGCACCGACACTACACGGCTACAAGTTACGTGTAGCTTTCCTCTTCTAAACAATTCTTACAACGTGTCAACATAGCTTATTTAGTATTGGGTAAACACAGAGCTTAATTTTAAACCTTGATTACGAGTTGTTTCAACAAGTGAAATGGTTTACTTGAAAATGCACTACGAGGTCGTTTGTACATCTACAGCAGGGGCGGCGTAGGTTGGGTATACGCCCGAGAAGCACCCCATGCAATGGGGAGATATCGATAAAATAGTGCGCAAGTTCTCTATGGAAAGAAAGACGAGCGTATCCGCACCTATACTTTTTCCAAGCTTTTCTATGCTGTGATTGTTAGCCGCAAGTTCCTGACGCTTGGAAATGTCTATGCCAAAATGACATAAATACCGTACAGGCGGAGAAGCCAGACGAAAATGGATTTCTTTAGCACCCGCGTCTCGAATCATCTTTATAATAATCGTACTGGTAGTTCCACGCACAAGCGAATCGTCGACGAGAACCACGCGCTTACCCGAGATGACATCCGCCACCACGTTGAACTTTGCGCGCACTGCCTTCTCTCGCATTTCCTGGGTGGGGTTAATAAAAGAACGCGCGCGATATTTATTCTTGACGAGACCTATGCTAAGAGGAATACCCGAAGCCTCGGAAAAACCAACGGCGGCGGGCACGCCGGAGTCCGGAACCGCCACCACAATATCTGCCTCTACGGGGTTTTGCTCGTACAAAAGACGCCCCATTTTCTCGCGCGTATGATACACCGTGCTGTTGCTTAAAATGCTGTCAGGTCTTGCAAAATATATTTGCTCAAAGGCACAGGGAAACTGTTGACTACGTTCAGTAAAATTATGCGCGTGCAAGCCACTCTCGTCTATGATAACTATTTCTCCGCCTTCAATTTCTCGAATATACCGAGCACCCATTGCATCAAGAGCACAACTTTCAGAGGCCAACGCATAGGCACCATCACCCAGGTCTCCAACACAGAGCGGACGTATTCCATACGGGTCTTTAATTCCCATAATCTTATCATCGAGGGCAAACACCATGCTGTAAGAGCCCTGAAGCATGGAAACTGCGCGCCCTACTGCCTTCGGAAACCCGTGTTTCACCTTCCTGCGTATGAGGCTTACTATTATTTCGCTATCCGTATCCGAGAAAAACTCCTCGCCCACATCTTCTAAGAAATCGCGCAAGACTCCCGCGTTGCTTATAGTACCGTTGTGCGCAATGGCAAGCGGGCCTCGGTCGGTTTCAATACAAAAGGGTTGAGCACCTGCAACACTAGAACTACCTACAGTAGAATATCGCACATGCCCTATGCCTATGGAGCCACGTAATGCAGAAAGAGCATCCGCGTTACACACGTCTGCCACTAGCCCCATGTCCTTGTGCGTTTTCATGCGCGGCGCATCGGCACTCGATGCATCCACAACCGATATGCCACAACTCTCTTGTCCCCTATGCTGCAAGGCCTGCAGTCCAAAGAAAAGCAGATCCCCTACGTTTGTATGCTGCGGAGCAAACACGGCGCATATGCCGCATTCCTCACGCGGCTTATCACCCGGAAAATCATCTCGCACAAACGGCACGGCATCACAAGCGCGCATTACAAAGTTCTCTTTGTAAGCCGTGACAATATCTCTAAGTACGCTTCTTCTACACCACCCAAGTCTTCTCGAAATCTATCCTTATCCAACTTTTGCTTCGTCTTGGCGTCCCACAAACGGCACGTATCGGGAGTTATTTCATCGCTGAGCACAATCTCCCCTGTTTTCGTTTTGCCATATTCCACTTTGAAATCAACTAAAATAACACCTTCATCTGCAAACACGCCCTGTAACAATCTATTTATCTCAGCAGTCTGTTTATACAAATAGGCAATGTCATCATAACTTGCTATATTCATAGCAACTGCGTGATGATCATTTATAAGCGGGTCACCCAAATCATCATCCTTATACGAAAGCTCAAAAATCGTGTTTGATATCTCCGTACCCTCGGTAATACCCAAGCGGCGCGCCATAGACCCGGCTATGATGTTGCGCACGATGACCTCTAAGGGAATAATGTCAACCTTAATACACAACTGTTCACGCTCGTTAAGCGTTTTTATAAAATGCGTGCGTATGCCGCATTCCTCTAGCTTTTCAAACAGCCGCGCCGTTATGGCGTTGTTGATGATGCCCTTGTCCTGCACCGTACCGTGTTTGCGCGCGTTGTCTGCAGTCGCATCGTCCTTGTAGTAAATAATTATCTTATCATCCTCATCCGTGGCAAATATTTTCTTTGCCTTTCCTTCATACAAAAGTGATCGTTTTTCCATATATGTTTACCTCTACGTACGCAGCACTACCACGTTATGTGCGTATTATGCTGGGCGAGAAAATCCTTTTTCATATTTGAACGAAACTCTTTCAACGCTTGCGCTAACTCCTCATCACCTACGGCGAGGATTTGAACCGCAAGCATTGCCGCATTAAAGGAATTATTTATCGCAACAGATGCAACGGGTATATTCTTTGGCATTTGCACTATTGAAAGCAGGGCATCCATACCATCCAAAGAGGCATCCAACGGCACTCCAATAACCGGCATCGTAACTTTAGACGCTATCACTCCGGGTAAATGCGCTGCACATCCTGCGCCGGCAATAATAACCTTGCATCCTTCGCGTTCAAGTTCTCCAAGATACTCGCTTAAGGCTTCGGGCACGCGATGCGCCGAAAGAACACGCCCTACAAACTCAACCTTAAATGCAGCAAGACACTGCGCTGCTCCAGACATTTTCTCCTTATCGGAAAGACTTCCCATGATAATTGCTACTTTCATACGTTTACTATATTACATATGAAGTGCCTGTTTCTAGCTTGTTTCAAGTCGTATGCTTGTGAATGCCGTATTCGGAAATTTTGTTATAAAGCGTTTTCCTTCCTATGCCTAAAACCTCGGCAGCCTTATTTTTGTTCCATTTACAAAAGCCCAAAGTGCCATATATAAACTCCCGCTCTGCATCCTTAAGCGTAGCCCCTAGTGCCACCTGAACCACATCCGACTGCGTTTCACCTCTCATAATTTCAGGCAATTCGTTTACCGTTATAACATCCCCTTGCGCCAATACCACCGCACTTTCTATAGAATTACGCAATTCGCGTATATTCCCAGGCCACTTGTACTGCGTAAATATCTGTATGACTTTTTTATCAAAGCCAATTACGTTCTTTTTATTCTGTTCTGAAAATTCTTTCAAAAACCCATGCGCAAGCAACACAACATCCTCACGCCTATCGCGCAAGGGTGGAATTTCTATGTTCACAACGCTTAAACGATAAAAAAGGTCTTCCCGAAAATTTCCCTTTTCCACCTCTTCACGCAGATTCTTGTTTGTAGCGAAAATATAGCGTACGTCAACCTTAATAGTCTTTTCGCCTCCAACGCGCTCAAAAGTTTGGTCTTGCATAACCCGCAACAATTTAACCTGTGTGTTCGCGTTTATTTCGCCTATTTCGTCCAAAAATATGGTCCCGCCATCTGCAAGTTCAAAACGCCCTTTTTTTTGAGCTATGGCACCGGTAAAAGAACCCTTTTCATGTCCAAACAATTCACTTTCCAGTAGTGCCTCAGACAGTGCAGCACAGTGAACTTTTATAAAGGGTTTTTCCTTGCGCAAGGAAAAATTATGCACAATATCGCTTAAGACTTCTTTACCAACACCACTCTCTCCGGTAATAAGCAAAGAGGCATTCGTAGGCGCAACGCTTTGTATAGACTCCTGTATTTTTTGCATGGCCTTGCTCTTACTAAAAAACTTTTTGCTTGAAAGATGATGCTCCAACTCTTGTTGCATTTCCCTATTGCGCACTACTAGTTCACGAGAACGCAACGCCCTTCGTATCAACAAAAGCAACCTATGCAAGTCGACAGGCTTTACTATAAAATCATACGCCCCCTTGTGCATGGCCTGCACCGCAGTGTCAACCGTGCCGTGCCCGGTTAGAATAATAACCGAGACTGTGGGATACTTTGAGACCACGCGCTGTAAAAGCTGCTCACCGCTTACCGGCGCCATGCGGAGATCGCTTATTATGAGGTCTATTTCCTCTTCTTGAAGAATATCCCACGCATGCTTACCATTTTCAGCTTCAAAAATTAAGTAGCCTTCTTCAGCCAAAAATTCGCTCAATCCCTTACGAATATTTGGTTCATCATCTACAACTAATAATTTAAATATCATGATGTAATTTTAAAGAAAACAACTCTCACGTTGCATCTTTAGTTTCATTATATCATTCGTTAGAAAGAAGTCGGTGTTCATCTGCATACGCAGGTAAACTTATAATAAAGCGAGCTCCCTTTGTATAAGACACATCAAGTTCAAGATTTCCCCCATGCACTCGAACGAGTTTGTGCGCTATGGTAAGCCCTATGCCACTGCCCTTACTCTTAGTGGTAAAATACGGATCAAAAATATTTTTTTGCACTTCTTCGTTAATTCCCGGCCCCGTGTCCGAAATAATAGCCCGTACCTTTCCATCACTGCAATCTGTTGAAATGTATATTTTACCCCCAGAATCCATGGCATCTATTGCATTCTTGATAATATTCAAGACCACATGTGTCATTGCATGCATAGACATAAGTACCCTCGGCACCGCATTTTGAAAATGTTTCACAACCCCTATACGACGCTGCTTTAAATCAGGCTGCACAAACCTTAATACCTCTAAGAGCAACTGCGCCATGTCTTTGGGTTCCAAATCCGAATTTTGAATGGTGAAATCGTTGAGAAACACGCTTACAATTTTGTCCATGGTCTGTATTTCATCTTCGATAATTTCAATATACTTCAGCGCCTTGTTCCTTCCCGTTTCGCTTTGCAAATTTTTTTCTGCACCTTGTATTTTTTTGCGTAACAACGCCAAATGTAAACTTATCGCACTCAATGGGTTTTTTATTTCATGCGCAATGCCGGCAGTAACATTCTTCATGGATGTGAAGGACTTATCCCTATAGGTTTTTTGTGCTACCTCACGTTCTGCACTCACATCTTCTAGACAAATAACAGAGCCCGTCACTATGGTTTGGATAACCGGCTTTTTTTCAACACGCATAACGGGAAATGTACTACTCGCACTTTCAGCATGCGTACCGGCATCCAAAAATACGCCAGCAGACTTTTGCTCTACAAGCGGCAACAAGGCACAACGTACTGTCTTTGCCATATGTGAGCTTCCTAGAATGTTGGAGAAACTCTTGTGTTCTTGAGTCATCAAACTGTACTCTCTAAAGTCAAAATCTTCTTTATGTTTTATAGAACGCTCTATGTCGCGCGCAAGATCGCCTTCACGAAAAATATGCCATACATAGGTATGCGGTAATATTGGACGCTCACTTACCACTCGGGCTATTTTATTGCTTATGCGTACCTTGCCCTCAATATCTACGACAATAATGCCCATTCGTAAAGAATCAAAAATCGACAAGAGAAATTCAACATTGTTCGCCATGTGCTCACACATGGACCGACACTGCTGAAGATTTAGCTTATTTAATCTATGCCGCGCTGTGTGTAAAAAACTTTTCATAACTATA
The DNA here is from genome assembly GCA_025330745.1 of Cladonema radiatum. NCBI lineage: Eukaryota > Metazoa > Cnidaria > Hydrozoa > Anthoathecata > Cladonematidae > Cladonema > Cladonema radiatum. Next base: position 16,728 of record JANSTP010142224.1, on the reverse strand, counting down.
AAGCCGCGCTTTTTCTACAAAGGTATAATACAGTGCTTCTAACGCCGTGGCAGCAGATATGTTGCGAGTAGTTACAGCCTGAAGCGTAGTGGCGCAGGCCTCTGCAAAGGCACGTATAACCTGGGGTGGCACTGAAGTAGTAAGCAACTGCGCGCGCAGTAATTTTTGCAAGTTTTCCATAAATATTTTTATGCCATTTGTACTGGAAGAAGTTTGCAGAAACTGAATGAGCATAAGATCAAACGGTTTACCTTCTATGCTCGCGTTTAAATAATGTTCCGCGGCAACCTTGCCCCATTCCGCACTCTCCTGCTTTGTAAAATTACCCAAGAACTCTGCAACACTCCTCGCATAAAGTTTTGCAGTGCTATTACGAAAGACTCTTTCAATAACCATACGCTCTTCATCGACACCGCGAGTCGGTAGTACATAAGCGCGCAGACGCGATACAATGGTAGGCAACAACGAGGATATATGACTGGTTGTAAAAATGAAAAACACGTTTTGAGGCGGTTCTTCAAGCGTCTTTAGCAAAATGTTAGATGATGATTCATGGAACATTTCAGCGGATTCCAAGACAACTATTTTTGCATTTCCGTGACTTTTTACATGTGTCGACGCGATGACATTACGCAACATGTCTACGGGGTACATGTATGCGGGCAGCGTCTCATGTAATTTTTCTGCTTGCTTGACCAGTGCCTTTCGCTTTTTTTCATTAAAACTTTTTTGTAAAATTCGCCCCGTAACTTTCGCATCAGAAGACCCACGCGCATATTCAAAACACATTTCACGCAAGGGTTCCATCGCATCGTATACACTATACACAGCGGCCTTTATACCCTTTGCCCACAATCCCGTGCCTTCCCACAACATTTCATCAGCGCGGCGCGTGAGCTTTTTCAATGCTCTATAAAAAAACATATGCGTTTGCATATCACCGTGCTGGTCTACCATTGCTTCGGCGCAGTACAACTCAGATAAAAAATTTCGCGAACCGAGCAGAAGAACGTTTTCATGTTCAAGCAACCTCATGTAGACGCAATCTATACAAGAACACTGCCACGCTGCGGTTTCTCGACAGAGCAAACCGCGCGATAACTCAAGCGCACATGAGCATCTACCAGAACAACGCTGCCCGCTTATACACAGGGCTGCAGGCAAGGCACCGTCGTGTACAAGCTCTTGCCAGTGTTCCCTTTGTTGCTCATAGCCTATGATATTTTCAAACATAAAGCGACTTGAACCATGCACTGAGCAACTGAAAATAAGGTAGGACAGCACTCGTATCAAGACGCAAATTTTGAGCAAGATTAGGAAAAATTGGCTGCTTACGAATGAGGTACACGACAATAAGTACCACAACCACGCCCTTCAATAACCCAACAATCATGCCCGCAATTTTATTAAGCCCCGCCAATAACACAATGTTGACAAAACGAGAGAGGTACACTTCCAAGAGTTTTATAACAACATATGCAATAACAAAGAGAAACACAATGGCCAACACGGCGCTGAGCATACTCGAAATACCAAAGGTATTCTCTAAAAAACTTTGCGCCTTATCCTTAAAAAACACCACGGCAAAATAACCCCCGACAAAGGCCAAGAGCGACATTACCTCGTATACAAAACCACGAAACAATCCCTGTATGGCAAAAATAGCACACACCGCCAAAATAATACTATCAAGTATTACGCTAAGTTCCATAAATAACATTATATGCAATATTGGTGTTTATAACTTTTAAAATACTCCAAGGCATAATATAAACAATAGTAGAATGAATATAGACATGAAGACTATAGTCTCACCGGATGAAGAACACATTGAACAAAACAAAAAGTATCTGCAAAATGCGGGGAAAGATATTCTTAATTTATCGCGCAAACACATGGCGCTTATTAACAAGCATAAGGGAAACATGCACAGCGTTTTTAACGAATTGGCAGATGGAGAGACCTTGGTTTTGTACGCGTGCATTGTGCATGAAATAATGGATTTTTCTAACCTAGACATTGCGCATCCCTGCATTTTTGAAAATGTGAACTTTGAAAAACGCGTGCTTGCTCGCAATGCAAACTTCCATAAAGGCCTCGCATTTGCTTTTTGCAATGTCGACGGAGATGTAGATTTATCACATGCACACGTAGCAGCACTAGAGACAAATGTAGGCGAAGAAAGCTATGTAGTAACCCGGCAGGAGGAATGTAGTCTTTATATTACAGACATGGACATATACGGAAACTTGCTGCTCTCTCATTCGCAACTATACGACTTTGACTGCGAATACAGCGAATGTCGAGATCTCATAGCATATCAAACGCATGTTTCAGAAAGCTTTTACATAGACGACTTCTCTTGTGAAAACATCAATGTCACTGAGGCGACTTTTTGCTCAGATTATCGTGGAGGTGTACACTATCAAGGCAAAGAAAAAGTAGTAAAGTTTGGAATCTACAGCACAACCTGCAACAGTTCGCTTTGCCTTGAAAAAGCAGTGTTCTATCAACCTCCTTCGCTGTGGAACGTAACAACAAAGCAGTTTTTAAAAAATAACGCGCAGTACGAGGGCATACCAACGCCGACATTCAACATAGAAACCCTGAAGAGCGGAATGCTGCGCATAGAAACAAAGGATGATTAAACACTTACATATACACTCAACCCCGTCGTTATGCCGCGATGTATTGGGGTTTCCACACCTAATACCACAGCGCATACACATAAACGCACCGTCAACAGAAACTCGAAAATTACACACTCTGCCCCCATTTGTTTGGCAATCACTGCTACAGTAAACTATAAAAATGGTGCGCACACACCAGAAGGATAACCTGTGAAACATATGAAACAAATATTACAATACAGCGGCACTGTAGCACTCGGCTACATACCCCTAGGCTTTGCCTTTGGAATATTGTTCACCACCCAAACAGGCTATTCGTACCTCTACGCAATACTCATGAGTGTATTCACGCTTGCCGGTGCCGCTCAATTTCTAGCAATTACCATGCTAGTTAATAAGGTATCTCTACTTAACGTATTCATCATAATACTCGTACTAAATGCTCGCCACGTTTTTTACGGCCTTTATACGCTGGACATTTACAAGAAACACGGCACTTTAAAACGCCTCTATCTTTTATTTGCACTTACGGATGAAACTTTTTCCATCATTAGCACACTCCCAACAACACTACAACGCGATAAAAACACCACCTTGCACATAAGCATGCTCAATCATCTCTGGTGGGTCTTGGGCTCTGCGGGCGGCGCGCTCCTGGGAAACTTCATAAGATTCGACATGCCGGGGCTTGCCTTTGTACTTACCTCACTGTTCGTAGTATTACTCATAGAAACGCTTCTACAGTCTCAAAACCCCCTCCCCGTCCTCTGCGCCTGCGCCGCCGCCGCCATAAGTTTTGCGCTGTTTCATGGCAGGCACTTTCTCGTAAGTAGCCTAACCATAAGTGCAGTAGTTTTTTTAGGAGTTAGGTTATATGCACGATACCTACGTCGTTAAGGTACTCTTAGCCGTAAGCATTGCAACTATTATTACGCGCTTTATTATATTGCTCCTACCTACAAAGTACAGCAATACCCCGCTCTTACAACAATTCAATAAGTTCTTCCCCACTGCCATATTGACCTTGCTGATTATTTATTCAGTAAAAGACGCACAATGGAACATAAAAATGCTGGGTAGCCTTAGCTTTGCGTACGCAGAAATACTGGGTATAGCGAGCACCGCTCTTGTACATATAGCAGCAAAACGCCATGTGCTCTTAAGCATTCTTTCGGGCACCGCTGTGTATATGCTTATGCACACGCTCGGCAACACCAGCTAAGGCTACGCCGCCGCTACATGCAACCAGCAACTCCGGTTATGTATGTGTTTTATCTTATGAAAAATACATTGAAAACTTAAACATGGGAAAATCGTTTCATGCAATTTACATAACATTCACCGTGTTTGGCTAGAAATACCTGAAATAAAAAGCTACTCTATTCTTATAAAAAATACATCAGAATTATTTTATCTGACAGGAAGGTATATATGAAATTATCGTTTATATGCACTACTGCTATGGTGCTGTTTCTTTTTGTAACGCTCAGTTGTGTAACCGTAGCTCCACGCAATGACCAAGAACTTGTCCAGTTTATTACAGACACAAATTATGCAATTGGCAAAACCAAAAACGGGACTACGTATTATTTACGAGATAACCCCAGTTCAGAAAAAAAGATAACCGTTGCTCTAATTGTCAAGGCAGGGTCTATTTTAGAAGAAGATAACCAACTCGGATTGGCGCATTTTGTAGAGCACATGGGGTTTAACGGGTCGGTGAAATTTCCGCACAATGAAGTAATTAAAACACTGGAGCGGCATGGTGTGCGCTTTGGTAAGGATTTAAACGCCAGGACCAGCTTTGATGAAACGGTGTTTCATATAACCATACCTTCTGAGAAAAAAGCCTTGCTCCCATTGCTGCTCGATGTGGCAGAAGAGTGGGCGCATAATCTTAGCTATGATCCAGAGGAAATAGAGAAGGAGAAGGGTGTAGTTCAAGAGGAAATCCGGCGAGACTTGCAACCTTTCCGATACGCGTGGATGAAGGCTCAGAAGTTTCTCTTAGAGGGTAGCCACTATGCTCAGCGCATGCCGGCAGGGACTTTGGAAATAATAGGCTCGGCCTCACGCAATGTCATAAAGTCGTTTTACGACACATGGTATAAACCAAACTTGATGGCTCTTGCCGTCATTGGAGACATAGACATACCCCAGGTACAAAAAGAAGTATTGCAGCGTTTTCAATATGAGGATACTACTATTGAGCGTCCCGAATACCCTCTGCCTTTAGTTAAGTCCGATGACATTGAGGTCGCGTTCTTTCCCATTGATGAAGAAACCGAACTTCCTCTGGGGTATATTGCGCAGTTTCGCCCTGCTCATAAGAGCCACCGCGAAGCTTTGCTAGACCAGATAATGTCTTTCATGATAAATTATCGTTTTTTTATTGTTTCTGAAAAAAGCACAAAACTAAAACAAGCATATGTAGACAATATTCCGCTAGGAACGCGTGGTGAGCACCTTTCGCTGCTTATTTTTATTCCTTATAAGAATAGATCTCATACTGCGTTTGAAACAGTTGTGACAGAGATGGAACGCTTAAGGCGTTTTGGTATTACCGAAAATGAATATAAAACTGTGATAAATTATGTGATTAAAAACTTAGAAAATGATAAGAAAACAAATCGTAGTTTTTTAGATGATATAGTCGGTAATTTTGTACGTGATGACGTCTTGGTGGATAATAAAAAAATAATTCCCATATTGAAAAGTATGCTGCATAATACATTTATTTCTCGGGAAGAGATAAACGCCCGATTGGCAAACTTTGATAAGCAATTCAAGACGCGTATTGCCCTCATATACCCTATAGGCGAGACTATACCCAAGGCAGAGGAATTTACAACGTTTTATAAAAACGCCTCTACACTTGCACTTACACAAAAGAAAGCAACAGAGAAAATCACAGCGCTTCTTAGCGAAGAAGATAAAAAGCAGCTTAAGCACGGCAGCGTTGTAGAGCACGACCACGATAAGAAGAGCGGCATACATACGCTTGTATTAAAAAACGGAGTTACCGCGTACTTCAAGCGGCTTAAAACCGCTGAGAAGAGAATTACCATTCTGGGTTCTGCCGAAAACGCTCGGCGCATGAAGCACAGTAAAACAAAACGCGATGTGTTTACTGCCAAATTCGGTTATAACAAAGCCTTGGATTATGCAAAAATAGGGGGATACGATAAAGAGAAACGACAACAGTATTTAAGAGATGCACTTATAGGCATGTCGTCCTTTTATGAAGATAAAAGGGGTATTTCAGTTTCCGCACCACCCAAGACTTTAGAAGTTGCGTTTGAATTTTTGCATGTTTTGTTCAGCGATATACGCTATGACCCTACGAAGGATGAGATTATCACGCATGATATAAAAAGTGCTATAAATGTAGAATTCACAGATGATCGTTTTCACTTACTTATACGTTATAAGAACGCAATGTTTCCAAAAGACCCTTTTAGGCTGAATATGGATGATTATAAAATTACGAATTTCGACGGAAAGAAGGCCTTCAGCCTTGTAGAAGAGTCCTTTGATTCCATTGGAGATTACACGTTTTACATTGTAGGTAATGTAAGTATTCAGAGCATAAAAAAAATGCTCAGTACATATTTTTCCACCCTACCTACAAGGGCTACGAAACAAGATGCCCGAATACATTACGATAGCGGGCTTACCAAAAAGGAAAAGACTCACATTGAGTATACACGTGGTAAAGAACAAACGCGCGTGATATATGGATGGGCAAAGAAATTTTCAGACGGGAATTTTACTATTCGCGATAGAGTCATGCAGACTTTTATTTCCAATATAGTAAGCACTGAAATGATGGAGAAAATTCGTGAAAAGGAATCCGCCGTTTACCATATATCTTCGTTTTTTAATTCTTCGATAGTACCAGAACACATAGGGCAGTTCGGGGTAATGTTTAGTTCGATTCACGATAGAGCTCCGGAAATTATTAAAAAATCGCAGGCGTTAATACACAAACTTGCACATGGTGAAATAGAGCAGGATATAGTCAAGCGCGCCAGATTGAAACTTTTAACTTCGTATAGGGAAATTGCAGACAAGCCCGCTACATATGCCCGTACTATGCGAATAATAAAAGAAAACTTTGATGCCGACATTACGCAAACAGGCACACTACAAGAGAATATCCTAACGTCCATTACATACGAAGATGTATCGAAATATTTGAAGAACTTTCTCCAAGGTGCTAAATACGTTGAGGTAGTACAAAACCCTAAGGAATAACGGAAGCCTCGCGTTACCTCGGAGGATTTTCAGGCACAAATGGCCCCATATAGCGGGGCGGGGTCTCTTTGATAAGAGGCGCACGTACGGACTCTGCCTCTTCGTGAAGACTTATGAGCATTTCGGTTATTTTGCGTGCAACATGGGACTTAAACTCTGCGGCAGGTACCTTGGGCTTTTCCTGCTGTAGAGTATGTAAAAATTCCTTACTATTACGTACTTCATCTACAAAATACACTACGGTATCTTTACGCACAATGTCTTGTGCCATGGCATTGTTGGGGTTTACCACAAGCACATTACCCGCTATGCCTATAAGGCAAAAATAATCAAACTGCTTTATAAAACTCGCAACTTGCTGTAGTGCATAACGACTCTCGGGCTTATTTGGCCTGTAGCGCGTACCTGCAGGAAACATGAGAATTGCATGCCCCTTGTTTTTGCATTCCAGCATTTTTTTAAGCCCCCGCTGGGTTAGCAAATCTAGCTTTTGCTGTTCTTCCACCGCCTGTGCCTTTTCTTTCTCACGTGCAGGATATATCATAATACGGTTAAAGGCCTCTGAAAAAGCCAAAACCACCTTGCTCTCTGTATTGAGCTTTGAGGCGGCCATGCATATGAGCCTTTGAAACATGGGCGCAATGCCACTGTTTTTCTGGCTCAAGTAAAAAAGCCCCGGATAATCAAAATTGCTAAAATGTTCAGGCAACAGCAAGCAGGACTTACCCGCATCAAGCAAACGAGAGAGTTTTTCTAAATGCTGGGTATTTATAATTGCACTTTGGGGCTCAAGAACTTTTTCAACAATGCTCATGACGCTTTTTTGATTTTTCTCGTTACATGGTTGCAGAACATTTTCTTCTATATCTTGCGCATAACACGAATTTTCTATCATATTTTGTATGACAAGGGCAAATTTTTCGTACGCCTCTGTATATTCAAAGGCCTCTGTCGGAATAGTATACGTCATGAATGATATATATTATATAACATTTATCCTTGGTTCATTGTCACGCAATCCAGCCGCCGTAAATTCAACTGCCGCGTGTAACAAAGCGGAAGGGTACGAAAAGCAAAAAAATAATGGCATCCTATACAATTGTAAGTATTCAAAAACAACAATTCAGAAGGAAAATTTGACACTCTAGTTTACTCTTTTAATACTGTTACGTTATTTGCACACGGTTTTCCATTATCACTTTTTCCAAGATAATACTCAACTTTCTCACCCACATTAAGCTCGCTGTAACCTTTGTTTTGAAGCTCATTACAAAAGAAAAATACTTCTTGTTCCAATGCATTTTGTTTAATAAATCCATACCTTCTTTCTCTTACAAGACGATGAATAGTACCATAGTGCTTTTCCTCGTTGCTATGAGCATTGTCAGATACCTCAGTTTTTAATGCGTCATTATTATGAGCATACTTATACTCATACTTCACTGAAGATTGTGGTTGTGTAGGGCTAAAAAATAAAGCATCAATGTCTTTTTGCTTTGTCCTATCGTCGATAAGAGCATTCATGGAAATAGGATATTCCACCGCATCTAATAAGAACTGAGAAGTCCGCGTTGGATGATAGTCCGTGTTATCGTTTGTGCAGTCCAAATTCCATCCAAGCACCATTGTCTTAACACCTAGAATATGGAGTTTTTTCATTAAAGGTATGTAATCACCATCGCACACCACAAATACAGCAATGTCTAACCGTTGACACAGAGCTAGTTCAAACGCCTCTAAGGCAAGAGAAACATCTACTCCTTTCTCACCATGGTCAGTCATAGGTAAGTAGTGTTGGACTACTCCTGCACACATCAGAGCATTGTCAAAACGTCGTTCTGCTTTTATAGTTTCGGTATTATCGATATTCATAAACCTTCCTCGAAAATAATGAGCATGGACTACACGCACAGCCACGCCGTGTACTACTTCTTTTTCACTTATGTAATTTTGAATAAAATCATGCAGACCCTGAAGGCTTATCCACGCTCTACGCTGATGTCGATAATGATAATACTTACTTACATTCGCAAAATAGTTGCCATCATAAAATACTCCTACACGGGTAATACAGTTACCATTGTTCACAAAAACCTCCTTAATAATTTAAGTACACTAATCATAATATTACAAAATAATTACAGGCATGCCGTTAGAAAATTTTGCTCAGCATGGCATCACACAACCGTACTCTCTCCTTCCCACGCGCGCTCCATTAAAAGCGTAGCACAACGCTCTATCCACCGCGTCCGCGCCTTGTGACTTTGCTTACGCGTGTTGTGAAGTACGCATGTGTGCGTGCACCGCACCCCCGCAAAGTGGGCCAGGCGCGCCTTGGTCGCTTCGGCAATGTTGCACGCAAGCTCAGCACTCTCAGTGTCTGAGCTTACCGCGTACAACATACGCACATGCGAAAGACGTGGGAGTATTTCAAACTCATCGCTTGCGTGCTCTTGTAGCTCAAAAGCCACGCCAAGGCAAAGCACGCGTTGTAACCACCCCACAAGCGGCGCAGGCGGCACGCCCCACCAATCAGGATAAAACAGGGCAAGTTGTGTGCACGCGCGCATTTGTTTTTGAAACCCGCCTGTCAACTCCTCAAATGAAAAGTTTCTCATAAATTCCGCTTCGGGCATTGTAGGCATGTACGCCTGCGCGTCAAGGTGCACTAAAGTGCTTATGTTTTTGTGTTGCAAAAGGCTCTTGTGCGCATGGCGTGCAGCATGTACCGTGAGGCTTTCCTTATTGGGGTGAGAAGTAACTATAAGCGTGTTATTATTGCGTGCCTGCATGCATTTTATTATAATTGATGGTAAGCGTGGAGGTACTGCACAAAACTGCGGTTGAGAAAGTTGTATGGAGCTTAACTCTTCGAACCTGATCCGGGTAATGCTGGCGGAGGAAACGTGATGAGAAAAAAACACTACAAGTTTTATATAGTTTTTATTCTATTTTTTAGTACGCTGGTGTTCGTGTGGCAGTTTGCTGTCGATGCAGGCATAATACCTTCTTTTATTATTTCTTCGCCACTGCGTATTTTTTCTACCCTCATACGCGATAGGAAACTTGTGTTTTCAAATGCCCTCATAACCGTGGGCACTACCTTGCTGGGTCTCATAGTTTCACTGTTTGTAGCCACAATCCTTGCAGTTATTATGGACAAGCACGCCTCCTTACGCCGTACGCTCTACCCCATTGTGCTCATGTTTCAAATTATACCCACGCTTATTTTTGCGCCCATGCTCGTCTTGTGGTTTGGCTATGGCATAAAAACGCAATTACTCATGGTCATTCTCATGTGTTTTTTCCCCATGCTTCTTGCACTTCTTCGGGGGTTTCAATCGGTTTCACAGGCTCACATTCTCTTACTTAAGAGCATGGGTGCTAAGTCTCGTCATATATTATATTGGATAAAATTTCCAAGCGCAGCCTTTAGTCTATGGTCGAGTATGCGTATGGTTGTAACGTATGCTGTTACCGCTTCGGTTATTAGTGAATGGGTGGGGTCGCTAAAGGGTCTAGGAGTGATGATAATTGCAAGCCAAAAATCATTTGCAATAGACAGAGTATTAGTCGTCATTGTAGTGATAGTCATTATCAGCCTTATACTGTATGCCGGTGTTGCTATTTCAGAGCGAATAGGCATGCCGTGGACCAAATATCGTTAGAAAAAATATGTGTATAGCATCACAAAAAATTAATTTATTAGGAGTACCGAATGAAAATTATTCGATATATGCTTACGTTTCTATGTCTTTGTATTGCTCTTGCCTCTTGCTCTCGCAACAAGAATAATAATGATGAGAAAAAATTAAACACACAAGATGTGCTTACACAATCAATAGATGAGAAGTCCCTTGCAAAAGTGAGTTTGCTTCTCGATTGGACGCCCAACACAAACCACTTGGGGGCATATGCCGCGCGTGAACTGGATTTTTTTGCCAACGAACAATTGAGTGTTTCCATAGATAGAATAGGTGGGGTGTCCGTTACTTTGGTTGTTGGTAGCGGTAAAGCAGAATTTGGGTATGCGTCTCAGGCAGCTGTTACACGCGCAAGATCTACGGATGCTAAAGTTCCTATTGTTGCTATTGGTGCAGTTATACAACATAATACCTCGGGGTTTGCAGGCCTGAAGTCAAGTGGCATACAGACTCCGAAAGACTTTGAAGGTAAAAAATACAGCACCTATGGGACGGACCGTGAAAAGCCAATTTTAGACGATGTGATGTCGCTTTTTGATGGTGATGTAGAAAAAATTACCTTTGTGCCCGGCGGGCAAATTGACTTGTTACAGGGCATACAATCGAAACTTTTTGACATTGTATGGATTTTTGAAGGATGGCAAGCGATAGCCGCTCGAGAAAAAAATATAGATTTATTTTACATTCCATTGGTAGAAATAGATAAAAAATTTGACTACTACACACCTGTTATTGTCTCTTCTGAAAAATACTTACGCAAAAATCGTGATATTGTGATGCGTTTTATGCGCGCATTAAAAAAAGGCTATGAATGGTCTGTCAAAAACCCTGAAGAGTCCGCACGCATACTTTATGAAGCAGAACCGTCTCTCGATAAAAATTTAGTTACACAAAGCGCACTCTTTTTAGCACAAAAATTTATAGACGATGCGCCAAGTTGGGGTATTATGCAACAAGAACCGTGGGATAACTATACAGAGTGGCTACAAGAGAAAGGACTCATCGATGATTCTTTTTCTACAGAAGGTGCATTTACTAATGAGTTTGTAAGCGGCGAATAAGCGAGACTTACAATATTAGGTTGCTATACACTTACGCATTGTATTAAGAAGAGTTAAAGGACTATGAAACACCTAAAAATTGCACTAGATTGGACGGTTAACGTCAATCACTCCGGGTTTTTTATTGCAAAAGAACTGGGCTTTTACGCAAAAAGTAGACTGAATGTAGATATTATTGTGCCTGATGTACATGGCTATGTAGTAAGCCCGGTCAGAAAATTAGAGCAGGGCGAAGTAGACTTTGCGCTAGGCCCTCTTGAGGGAGTGGTGGGATTACAAGCAAAGGAAACGCCGTGCGATGCGCAGGGCATTGCCGCAATTTTTACAGAAGATATAACGGCTATTGCGACAAGGGCTGATAGCGGTATTCTCACGCCAGAAAATTTAGATAAAAAAGTATATGCTTCTTATTGCAGCGGAAACTATGGATGTAAGATAGTACGGCATATGATTAAAAACGCTGGAGGGAAGGGGGATATAACTATTATTAATCCAAAAGAGTTTAGCATGTGGGATATTATCAAAAATAAGAAAGCCGACTTTACATGGATTTTTACAAATTGGGAAGGGTTTTATGCAGAGTGCCAAGGTATTGCACTGAAACTTTTCAAGCTTTCCAACTACAACATCCCCTATGGGTATTCGCCCATCATCATGACACGAAAAAAAAACATTGCCAAAAATTACGATGAATACCGTAGATTTCTGCAAGCTACCAAAAATGGGTTTCTATACGCAAGGCGCAACCCTGAGCAAGCTACTGATATTATTCATCCACTACTGCCAAAAGAAGATACGAATATTGATGTATTGAAAAGTCAGATATACACTTCAAAGTATTATGGTGATGAAAGTCACTGGGGCATGTTCGATTTGTCAAAGGTCGAAGATTATCTGAACTGGATGCATTCGCATGATGTAGAACCAAAGCGATTTGAAGTAAGAGATATTGTGTCAAATGAGTTCTTATAATACCATGCCTGAAAAAAGCTTAATGAAAATCATTGGAGAATTGGCAGAGTTTTAATGGGGCTTTTGAATTAAGGGCTTAAAAAGAGCGGTAGGAGAATAAGAATAATAGGGAGCAATGTAGCATAGTGTCCGTAATGCCAAAAGGAGGAGAATTTATGCATTCTTTTCTTCAGAAGATGAGCACTACTTACACACTCAAAATATTTTCAAACCTTCATTTTATAACATTGAATAAACAAAAAAGGAGCCTTAAGCCATAAGCTTAAAACTCCCTTTAGAATATTTATATTGATTGCGCTTATAAGCGTATATCAAAAAAATAACAAATATACTACCAATTGACCTCATTCTCACTTACAGAATTTTCATTTTCTTTAAAGAACGGCAGAACACTGTTTTCAAGCTCCCCAGTTTTTCTAACGAATGCTGAAACAGCATTCGTTTTTTCAATTTTTTGTTCAATAGCATCCAACTTCTTAGACACTGTTGTGGACTTAGACTCCACCTTTTTTGGAAACATTCGACCTGAATCATTCTCATAATACCGAGTACCCTCATGGTCTTTATAAAACACCACTTGTTTACCAAAAGCGAGAGATAAAACCCGCTTATATTTTAAATACCTGTGTTCAAGATAAAGTTCCCGAGGCAATATTACAGTTTTCAATTCTGTATTATATCCAAAAATACGCCCAGAAAAACTTATGGCTGAATTGAAAAGAGTTACAGAAGTAATCTTATTAGCACTAAACGCATAATAAGAAACACGCTCTATATTCTTAGGTAAGATAAGCGAAGTAAACTCATTCTTTATAAAAGCCGCGTAACCAATGCTTGTGAGAGAAGCAGGAAATGTAATCGATTTTAGACGATTATTCGCAAATGCTCTGTCTTCAATGAACAATAAGGAATGAGGCAAAATCACCTCATCGAGACTTCTACTTGCATATTGCGACTTAGCAATAGTCGTAGTCCCTTGCTTAACAAACAATACATTCTTTACGTCATTATCTGTGCCTGTCACTCGATAGATTATATTTCTATTGCCAAAAATAATCGTTAAGCGATTTTCTTGCACAATTGTATCAAATAATTTTTTAGGCAGAGTCACTTCTTCAAGAGGGTTGTCATAAAAGGATCTATTGTCAATTTGAATTTTGGGATTCTCAATAGTAATGGAAGTGAGCTTGTTACTTTCAAATGCCCTAAAACCAATTTTTTTCACAGTGCGAGGAATGACAACCTTCAGCCCAATGTAATTGCTATAAAAAGCACGAGCCTCTATGTTTTCTACAGAATTTGGGATATCAATAGATAGAAGTTTTCCATTACTAAAAGCACCACCGCCAATGATCCGTAACGTATTAGGCATTTTAACTGAAGTAGCCGACTTCCATAACTTATAGTTATCACCAACAACGGCATATTCAAAATAAGAAAATGGATACTTCATAGAATCTCCAAGTATTCTATCTCGGTTACTAGCATTAATGGGAGTTCCAGTATTATCACGAATCCCCGTAGAACCATTTGGAATCAAGTACGGTTTGATATTAGAATCATACAGATACAGCACACCTTCACCCAACGAACTTGACCAATAGTCGTAAATTTTATTAACACCATTCGGAATAACAAATACTTTTTCTGTTTGTTGTTCGCTTAAACTCTTATCGTTGACCTTCTGGTATTTTACCCTTACATTGCCAAAAACTCTTTTTAAACTTTTCTGCATCTCATCATTGGAAATATTCGATTTTCCATTCATATTCGCAATATTGTTATACAAAGATGTACCCAAAGTAACCATTACTTTTTCAAATTTATTGACCACAGAAAGAAAAGCATCGTCTTCAATAATGATATCCGTGCCTTCAATAACAATAGAATCAAAATTGTGGTTGTAAAAAGCTCGCTTTTTAATAATCTTCACCGATTTTGGAATAACAAGCGAAGTGAATTTTCTAAAATCAAACTGAGATTCATTAATTGTCGTAGTGCCTTCAGGAATACGCAAGGTTTTTTTTGATAAAGAAACTCCCTTCCCTTTTTTAACAATATCCTCTTCCGACTCTATTTGTTTCATAAGTTCTTGCAAATCACATCCAGTAATCCCTAACGCAAAAATGCTAATAATTATTAAGACCAATAAACGCTTCATATTAATAAAACTCCCAAAATAAAATGCATAAAATATACAATAAGCTAGCGAATACTCCGTACTATTTTCACTAACTATATTTAATACTGTAATAATAGCAAAAGAGCATACTAAAACAAGATTTTGTAGATTTTTTTTTCTAAAAACCATCTTAAAAACAAAAAAGAGAGAGATTGAATTTAATTTTCGTTAATTTAGAGTGCTTATAGGTTAACACCCACAGGCAACTTTCTTTCCCAAACGTACATTCGTTCCTTCTGTAGCGTAGCCCTCACTCTTCCATCAATTCCGGCACCCAATAACCATCGTCGGGTCGCAGAATAATTGATATCCGATACTGCACAACATCTTTTTTAAAAGCAGCAAAAAAATCCGACATCAGATACCAATCCCGATTATCCGGTTCAAACTCCCAGTACATTGTGCCATCAGGAGGCCTTGTACAATTATCATCCATAATCGGCCAGACATTCTCAGACGGCCAGATAGTGGCACCATCAGTCGACCAGTAAGAATAAATCTCAGCAATAGTATATCTGTATGAATAACAATCAGTTCGAGTTTGTAATTCGCTATCGCTTAAAATTTTATCGTTTACATTCTCAATAGCATCGAAGGTTATAAATACAAAACTATCAGAGATTTTTGCCAAATCTTTTATGAACTCATCAATCGCCAATATATCAGAACGCGATATATTTTCTCCATTAGCGGTCATTGACAAAAAAACATTAGCTGCTAAAACAGGCATTATTTCCTGCGCCTTACTTAGCATAGCAGCAAAGGTTTCATTTTTAATAAGATCTGTCCTTTTAAAAAGATACACAGAACTAAAATTGTGGTTGTAAAAAGCCCGCTTCCCAATAATCTCGGCAGATTTTGGAACAATCAGCGAAGTGAACTTTGTAAAATCAAACTGAGATTTTTTAATTCTCATAGTAGTACCTTCAGAAATATGTAGAACCTTTCTTGATAAAGAAACTTCCGCCCCTTTTTTAACAGCAGACTCCCTCAACATTTTTCCTGTCATCGATTGTTGAAAATCACATCCAATAACCCCTAACACAAAAACACTCATAATTATTGAAATAAAAAAACAGCGCATAATCCCCCCCAGAATAAAATACTAGTAAAAAAGATCTATAACTTACCATCCACATTATAACAGGTATATGTCTGGGTAAGTCATAAAAAAATATTTTTTAGATTAATTTAGAAAAATAACATATTTTGGTTATTTTTTCCGTTAAATTAAGAAACTCAAGAGATTAACACCCACAGACAATCTTCTTGCCCAAACGTGCCTCCGTTCCTTCAGTGGCATAGCCATCACGCTTCCACCAATCGAGATCACCTATGAGTTCCTTTACCTGAAACCCGAGGCTCAAGAGCTTAAGCGCAGTTTTAGTAGAAGCATTACAGCCAATGCCATCGCAGTAGCACACATAACCTTGGACTTCTCAAGATGCGCGGTACTGTCAACACATATTCCCCTATGAGGCAAATTAATGGCGCCCGGTATGTGGCCCACAGCAAAGGCCTCGACAGTACGTCCGTCTACAACCATAAACGGTTCGCCCTGCGACAAAGCCTCGTATAAATCCCATGAATCAATTTCATAAGACAATTTTTTTTGATAATATGCCAACTGATCAACGCTCATATCACGTCCCTCACGTCTTTTCGTTTTTATCTCACGGGCTTGCAACACTAGCTCTTACCTTTCCCAGCACCCTGCGCGCTGTACTGCTTGAGTTTACGCTCCTCGGGTGAAAACAGCTTCTCAGTCGTCTCCTGCGTCTTTTCCCCCCGCGCCTCGCGGTACTCCTTCACCTTGCGCTTCATAAGGTTAATAAGCTTGGTTATCTTAATCCCGCGCGGGCACACTATAGTGCAGTTAAACATGCCCTCACAAGCCCACACGCCATTCTTGCTATCCAACA
>JANSTP010142113.1:0-12531 GCA_025330745.1 Cladonema radiatum | reverse complement strand
ATGTGTATGCTTTGGGAAGTTAGCCGAGTTGGCTAAAAAATCTATACACAAAGGCTCGCATGTATTGGTTGAAGGTGAATTAACATATGACCGAAATGAGAAAAACGGTAATGTTTACGCCAATGCCAGTATCAAAGTGAGTGAGTTGCGGTACTTAGATAAAAAGTCCGAAGCCAAAACTACAGCAGCCCCTGCTGCTGATGTGGAATCGGATAATGCTGTCGCCGCATAAGCACTCGGTAAGTGGCTGCAAGTTTAATCATGATGGTTGAACTTGTGGCGCTTGCTACTCGTTTAGAAGCCTTCTACTCGTTCCGTCACTATGACACCGCCAGCAGAGTCAGTCGTTCGTTCCGCTTTTTTAATCATCGCATAACGCAGTCTCAATTGAGATAGGCTTCTTTTTTTTATTAACCCAATAGGGAATGTGAATTCCCTTGACGGGTTAACGCACATTCTCTTTATTTTTTTAGGAGAATGTGATGAATGTGGTTAAAACAATTTATGAGCAATTATACCATTCAGAGCCAAAAGCACGCGTTGAGATTGCGTCTTGGGGCGCACATGCTTGGCAAAGTGTGGAAGCTGGACAAGGGTTGCAATTTAAAGTTGATGGCCATCACTTTAAAGGACATATTCGGATCATCTACGATTATGGTAGTGACACGTATACCCTGCACTTTGGCAACTATTATGCCAATACCTGGCGTGATAGTGAAGAATGTCAACCAAATGTCTTTTTTGATGAATTACTGGATCGTCTGGATAAGCGCATTGAATATATTGAAAACTATAAATTTTGAAACCTGTGCATCTGTCAACATACGACAGATGCACCAACACAACTGACGAGCCTGTGAAACTCAGGCGAAACTTTTTTAAAAAGTCTTGTGAAAATGCTGCTCTTATTGCTTAACTGTTAGCAGCCAGTCGTTTAGATTGCAAATACTAAGTAAATGGCTTAGTCATTGATGGATGACATCAATGTATGTTCTTTAACAAACTGTAAAAAGTTATGACCACCCCAATGGGATACCACGATCCCCGTTGGGGGGAATAATCATGGTACGCCATTGGTTTTTTTAACTAAAACCAAGAGGAAAGCAAAATGGGATCAACTTATCAAGAAGCAGGAACCGATGGATCTGATAATGAGCAATACATTACGACCATTTCGTTTGACGTCGGAAAAATCGAACCGCTTGTACTTGCTTGCGATTCAAAAGGCTATGAGAAAGATATGGCAAGGATGCTCTGGAATATGCAGCAGCAACGCTTTCAATTAAACGATAGAGGTTATGATAGAAAAGTACTCTCTGTTAGCGAAGATTATGCTGCCTGCTTTATTCGCGGAAATGCTAATGTTGGATTAGCCGCAAGTCATGCCGAAGGTAATACCGATTATCGTTATCATTTTAGTCAAGAAGGAAAAGTCACCTTCCATAAACGTAATACGACAAATGAAATTGAAAGTTGTAAATCATTTTCATTTAAGCATCAAGGCAACTTTCAAAATTTCGTTAATGACTATTACGCTGATAATGATGAAAATATGTTATGTAAATGTGTTGTTAGCGATGAAGATGATAATATTATTTTTTGTGATGTGTTAACTTTTAAGCAAATTGAAACGTACACTATGTTGTTGTGGAAATACAAACTCCTAACAAACAGTAATGCTGCCGAGTATTCGTTTTGGGAGGCGACCTATCAACAGCTCGCAAATAATATTGAGGAAACCCTTCCTTTTTAAACTATTCTATTTTTTACCCGAGGGGGACTTGTGCCCCTGGGCGTACAAGACTCCCTTTAGGCCTTCTACGGGAAGTCCCCGAAAATGGGTAGTTGGCTCCCCCGTAAGTTCAATATTCTCATTAACCAAGGGCTGTTTTCAGTGCAGAATCGAGCAATTCAATGGTTTTATCAATATCAACTTCCTCAACATTCCCAATAAATTCGTACAATCCTCCCAGATTAATATGCTGCGAGACAATCGGTGATAACTTGCGAATAAATTTAACCGCATCCGTATCACCCTCAGCTTCTTTCTTTTTCATCAATACCGAAAGCAAATACGCACTATAAAAAATGATCGCATTAGCCACAAGTCGTGTACACTCATCCCAGAGTGCTGCTTCTCGATCAGACATTCCCCGATACTGACCATCACGAATGCCATTAATACTGCGTTTTAAGGCATGAAATGCTTCGCCTCGATTGAGTGCTATTCGGATATAACCTGCTAAATCTGGATCGTTAATTAAGTTGAGTAAATAACGCGTCATCATCAACTGATTATATTCCCACAACGCTTCTTTTGTTCAGCTGGCATAATCATGCGAACTTAATTTTCTCACAATAATACTCGGCCGTAGTTCTTTTGAAGCCGATGCTGCTAAAATCGGTAAAATATTACCCCATTCATCGATAATTAATTGCTGTCTGACCTGATGACCTGGACGCACCACGTATTTATCCATTTGATAATAACGAGGATGCTTAAAGCTTAACATTGTTGACGCTCTATCACAAAGCGAACGATACCACGGTTTATACTCAATATCCGATAGCGCCAGTAGTGGAAAATTCACTTTATTAGCAACTTCGGTATCGGTTGCCATACAGTTAATGGTTAAATCAGAGGTATTCTGATTAATAAGTTCACGCAAGTAATGACTTTCATGTTCATTAGCGCCCATCTGTAAACTCGCAATGCCAATATTATTCATCACGCTAGTATAAGACACCAATCCTTGTCCTAACGCAAAATATTTACGGGAATACCGCGATTTAAAGGTTTTCCGCCGTGTCTTATATTTAGAGCCATCGGCACTGGCCCACAATAGTTTATCAGCAATATTGTAGTACTTAAAAATTGGGAGTTTAGCAAACGCATTAATGATTTTATCATTCGCTAGTTTTAGATTATCCAACCGGACACATTGACGTTCAGTCTCATAGAGTAAATGGTAGACCAAATCCGATAGCTCACTCATTTTATAAATGCCAATGCCGGTTGCATTGGCAATAATACAGCCTTTAATGCTGGCTTTACTCGGTTTAAATTTAGAGTAATGAGTTTTAAGCGGTGTAAAACACGTTAACATGCCAGTTTTTTCATCGTCAAAATCGAGTAAGGCTGCAATATCAATATGGGGTAGTTTACTGTAAAAAGGATTATCAAACACTTCTTTTCGGCGTTTCTGTGGAAATGTCCAGGTATAGCCGTTATCTTTTTTGCTGTATTTAATATTAGTATTTTTTCCTGATAGAATATTGGCATTGGCTTCTTCAAATAAATCGGTAATTTCGGTTTTTAAGTCCGTTAACAAGTCCTCAACAGGCGTTGTTAAGGTCGGTATATTTAATTCATCTATTAATTTCTTACGGGCTTTTTCATCTTGCCAATTGATGACGCTGGCAATATCATCTTCTAATCGCCGGTAACAAGAAGAATCTTTGCAACTGACATGACCTTTTTTCATTGCTTCACGCAATTGCCAGTAGACCATAAATTCATACATCCCAACGGCTAGCGGATTTTGAGTATTAAAATGCCGCTGAATTCGACGTGGCAAGAAGTTTCTTGGCCAATTAGCATAAGGATATTGATTGAGCGATTTTCCTTGAAAGAAAGCTTCTTGTAAAAACGTAACCGCTTCTTGAATGTTGGCAGCCTGCGGTTGGTATTGGAATTCCAGCGCCAAAAACAGTGGTCGTAAGTTTTTGCTGACCAGTTGCGGGTGTTTACCAAAGTATTCCCACTTGGTTAACGATTTCTCACTATCTGTTTTTTCGAGGAAATGACACACTTGCTCAATCTCATCAGGTGAGAGTATCGTATAAGCTTTATCCCGAATAGCTTTAAAGCGTTCCTCATTTAACTTGTCGTCATTGTAAAAGCGTAATAATTGACTGCTGGTTGCAAGCAATGACCCCACTTGATCCACTTTTTGCTCGGTGCTTTTGCAAAATGTAATTTCATGATCTCTAAATAATGATGGACTTGGTAGCCAAAAGATTCAATCAGTTGGTCATGGACACGCTGCAATGGGTAACTCATTTAATTCATGACCATTATAATAATCCACCAATGATGCATAATATTCAATATTCTGGCGTGATAGATTCAATTTTGGAATAAATTGTTTTGCCGGTTCATAAAGCGGCTTATACCGTATTAATCGTGCAATATGTTGCTGCATTTGCTGGTATTTAAAATCTTTAGGGTCTGATTTTAATATTTGGATACAATAGCGATCCATATCATCGGTGCCAAGCAACGCATCAAGTTGTTGGCAAACAGACTGTTCTAAATGCTTTGTGACCAAGGCTTTTAAGCGTTTGTCTTCATGGGCGATAGCACGGCCAATAATATCCTGCAAGGTGCTATAGGTAGGCAATATTATTCGCGCAGTATCAAAATAAAAAAGTAATGATGTTAAAATAGCAGCGGGAGAATTTTTTTGTTTAACCAAAAAATCGACTTTCTTCTCAGCTAATTGTTTAATGGTCGTCGTATCGGCAATAAAATGATGCAGGTTAATAATCGATGTCTGGACTTGTCTAATCACTTTCCTGCTCGGCATTGGCAAATGAATATTGGCTTCGGGCAAATAATGTTGCTTGATAAAGCGTACATCATCTTTTACAGTTTTAAACTGGAAACTAAAAAAGCGACGCTTGGCCTTAAAATAACCCAGTGCCAGTATAAAATATAATTTCACATGGCTATTTTTGTGTGTATCGAGTAACAATTTTTCTTCAACAGACAAATCGAAATAATAGGCTTGTTCTTCGCCTATAAATTTGGGTCTAGCATAATGCTGTTGATGTTCGAGTTGATTAAACAAACGTAGTCGATGGTCGGTTTTTGTTTTGATTATTCAATCGCTTTGCGGTATTTGTTACGGTACTTATAAAACCCTGAGCGACTAATATCATACAGCTTACATAGTTCATCAACCGTGTTTTTATGGATATTATAAGCTGCTAACATTTTCTTCGCTTCTTTTTCACTAAGCTGTGTTGGACGCCCACCTTTTTTACCCCGTGCTCTGGCTGCTTTTAAACCGGCTTTGGTTCTATCACGGATCAGGTCGCGCTCAAACTCGGCCAGGGCACTAAAAATATGGAACACCAGTTTTCCACCTGTCGTCGTGGTATCAATATTTTCCTGTAAACTTTGAAAGCCCACATGTTTATCATGCAATAGTTGGATCATTTCAATCAGGTGCGGCAAGGACCGGCCAAGCCGATCTAATTTCCACACCACCAACGTATCCTCTTCTCTGGCATGCTTGAGTGCCTCATCTAAACCTGCCCGCTGTGTTTTACTGCCACTTATTACATCATGGTAAATGGCTTTGCAGCCAGCGGCTTTGAGCGTATCTTCCTGCATCCGTAAATGTTGGTCAGCGGTACCGACTCTGGCGTAACCAATTTTCATCACAAAATCCTATCCATTTGGGAAGCGATAGTGTACACTAACTCATCTAAGGGCGTAAGATCGTGTACTTTGATTAGTAGACCGGTTTGTGTACACTTTTTGCGGCTGATTTAGCCCTAAATGACAAGCCGTCGCAAGTGTCCACAAAACGTTCCTTTTGTAAACAAGCTGAAGATCTCTAAGGTTATAAATCTAAAAAGGCTAGATAAAAAATTAGTTGGAGGTTTTTTATATGTTACGTACTTATTTTTATTTCACCACAAAACGTTGTATTTCCGTTATTGTTTTGACATTAGCTATCTGTCAGATTTTGTCATCAAATGTTTATGCCGCGGTATCAAAAATATATTGGGGCAAGCTATCTGAGGCATCTTCGTTACAGACTTTTGCTATTAATAATGCTGATGTGAAATTACCTTCTAATTTTTCTATTTCATTACAAGGGCATAATAAAGCAACCTATAGTTTACGGGCAAACGCTATACATAAAAATCCAAATGGTATGCTCTCAATTCGATATAATGAGTACTACAAAGGTGTTCCTGTTTTCGGCAAACAAATCATATTACATCAATACCCTAAAAATTCTATATTGTTTGTGACAGGCAATACCTTAATTGGAATATCTAAAGATATAAAAAGTATTGAACCTAAAATTTCTTCTGGTACAGCTGTACATAAAGCAATGCAACATTATGCATTGCATGCTGCTTCAGACATAAAACAAATCCACTATAAACTAATTAATCACCAGTTGATTGTTTATCCTCAGAAGAAAAACAACCGCACTAAGGCAAAATTAGCTTACAAAGTGAGTTTTTTTGCGACTGGCAAAGCCAGTCAACTTCAACACCCAATATATATTATTGATGCACAAACAGGTAAGCTAATCACCACTTGGGATAGCTTAGAACACAAGGATGCTGGTCAGGGTCCTGGAGGTTGGAATGCCGCTAGCATGGGTAAAACACCCATTGTTGGTTTTCCCCCATTACGTTTTAATTTTGGTAATTATGCCGGTGGGGGCGATAATTTCGGTAAACTTGATATAGCGATTAACGGCAATAAATGTACTTTTGAGAATAGTGATTTTTATTTAAATAGTACACTTAAGCAACAATCTGACGCGCCGATCACATTGGATGAGGAATCACAATATCCACCTTTTAGTTACACATGCTCTACGCCTGACTATGTAAATACTAACGATGCTGGGCAGGCCCCTATTCGCGGTGCTTATTCACCCAAC
Organism: Cladonema radiatum; assembly: GCA_025330745.1. Classification (NCBI taxonomy): domain Eukaryota; kingdom Metazoa; phylum Cnidaria; class Hydrozoa; order Anthoathecata; family Cladonematidae; genus Cladonema; species Cladonema radiatum. The sequence continues at coordinate 5,833 of JANSTP010142113.1, read as the reverse complement.
AACAATGCTTACTACTTTACTGATGCAACTTATACTATGTATCGTGATGTTTATGGTTTAGCACAGCCCTATGGTTCTGGAGGTGTGCGTGTTTATACCTATATGCAAAACGTAGATAATGCCTTTGCGATAACCGCTGGAGGTTCAGGACAACAAGCTTACAAATCCCAATTCTGGGTGGGGAATGGGGCAAGCCAATTTATGCCTCTAGCATCGGCTGATATTATTTCTCATGAATTAGGACATATTTTGACCGGTGTTAATTCTAATTTGATTTATGCAAATCAATCTGGTGGAATGAATGAAGCGTTTTCAGATATTGTAGGGGAGGATTTAAAATATTACCTTAAATCAAAATTTCCTTGGTTTAATTATTCTGATACACCAGGAGGCGCTACAGCAAACGAAAATTTATGGGTTACTGGTTATGAAGTAGCTCTTCCACCATCAAACAATCTACGTGACCTATATAATCAGGCGCGTGATGGTAGCTCGGTGGTTTTAGCAAGTGATTATAACGAAGCTTACCCAGTTTACTTAGCAACAAACACTCCAGACGAGCAGATAAAACAACAAATTGCTAATGGTAAATTAGTTTATGTGGTTCGATTAAATATGGGGGAATATCAAATTGGCTATAGAAAAAACAATACTTATCAGCAAAGTAGAGTCCCATCGAACTCTCAATTAATTCCATTATTGAATGCAATTCCAAGTAGCAATTTTAATGGAAGTCAATATAAAGATATAACGATGCCAAATTCGGTTATTGCAATTAAAAAGCAATTAAACACCCTCATCATTGCTAATAAGGGTACCACCCCAACATTGGACCCACATATGACAAGCGGTATTTACAACCGCGCTGCCTACATTATGGCAACTGAATCACCTGGTTTAACCCCAACTGATGTTTTTAAGTATTTTATTGATGCCAATATTGATTATTGGACACCTGATAGCAGCTTTGATTTAGGTGCTTGTGGAGTTGAACAAGAAGCTTTCAATGCTGATTTTCCTCCATCTACAAATAAAAATTGTTCAGATTCAATTAAATGTACAGCGGTGACAAAAGCTTTTGCCGAAGTTGGCATTAAGTGTCGAATAGGAGTTTATCATGCGTAAGTATTGTACTATTGCATTATCTTTACTGGTGCTTTGGATGGTTAACTTCACATGTTATGCAAACGCTGTTAATCAAATCCAACATTTCTATCTTGGAGCATTTACACAATATGGATTTAATCAAGCAAAGTATCAATTGCACTATGATCCAAATAAAGTTAATCCAGGACATGACGTTGACGCTCATAGTCGAAAAAGTAGAACTTTAAGTGGAGGTGTTACTTTCGGTGGTGATTATGTGCTAAACAGAAACTGGTTAATAGGCTTTACTTCGAGTGTTTTTCTACCAGAGAAATGGAAAAATAGTAAAAACAAAGTAAAAACCTCATTAAATCTTGACTTTAGAGCAAGTTTATCGGGTGTGTTAGGGCTTTTCATTAAGAAAAATTGGTTGGTCTATGGTTCGATAGGCATGTGGTTTGCGCCTACCACATTCGATTTTCAATATTTAGATGCTTTTAATAGCAAAACTGGCAATATTCCTCTGTCAAATAAAAAAGATGAAATACTTTATGGTCCCCAGTTTAGTATTGGTTTACGCTATTTTCTCAAGAAAAATATTTTTATTTCATTAGAAGATCAGTATTATTTCTCTAACCAATCTTTTTATACAAAGATAAATAATAGTCGCTTCTCTATGTTAAATCCTGTTGGAGAACAGAAATTGTCATCCTTATCAAGCAATACGATTCAATTAGGTATTAATGTGTTGATATAGATATCTTAGAGATTAACCTATTAACGAACAATAGATAATCTTTGAAATTAGTAACAGCATAACCCTGTACTACCCATTTTCGGGGGCTTCCCGTAGAAGGCCTTCAGGTTAATAAAATGTGAAAATCATCGTGACATCAAATAAGTTGCGCCAAAATGCCGCGCGAGCGGCTTCGTTCAGTTAAAGCTATCGGAATTTTAAGCGGTATTCAATCTATTCTACCCGTTTATTAGGTGTTCGATGATGCCGTTTTGTCAACATATATTGCCGCAATACACTGTTCATTAGCTTTTGATAACGACCATCTTGCGACTTAAACCAATCCAACACATCAGCATCCACCCGCATTGAGATGGGAATTTTTTTACCTGGATCGATAACCTCAGCATTTTGCCAAAATGCCAGGTTAAAACTAGGAACATCACTATAGTCTATTTCATTATCGGATAAAGCATCTAATCGTTTATAGTCGGTTTTATCTGACATTTTAGCCATTTGCTCTGGCGTGTACTGCTTGTTATCACCCTTTCGTTCGTTGCTCATAAAATATTATCTCTCGCTGATTGGCCTTTCGATAGGAAATTAGCCGAATAACCTTTCCCCGTTTCGTAAAGGCAACCACCATTACTCGCGTATGTAGCCGCCCTATTCCCGTCCAACGGGGTTCACCATAATTAAAGCGTGTATCCTACACGACTACCATAAGAGCTTCCCATAAGTGATACGCGGTTACAAAATCCACGCCATGTTTTTCTAAATTACGGAGCCGCTTATTTTCATCCCACTCAAAGTTCATATTACAATTGTATATACTAAAGTAATAAGCGTCAATTAAGTTTATATGCATTTCATATGGTTTTTTTATTCATTATCTGCTGGTATACTTTGCTCGCAGGGGCGAAAGTTGCAAAAGGACTTGCATAGCCATTCAAGGTATGAGGGTGATTTCGTCCACTGCACCAACCTACCCGCTTCCATTTTAACCTGCTTTTTTAGCTTTCTAAGCAGCTTTTTTAAAAACCGATGGTAAAGATATGCATTGGGAACCAACAAAGATGAATTACATACATTAAGACACTCGCAATAATTTAGATAACAATGCCCTGATTACTAACATGATATGCTCTAATTACATTATTATGCACGTAAAAGTGACAATAAAGAAAAATAAAGTGAAGTTATTAGTGATGTGATGGGGGTTTTCTAACCATCGGATACGATAGGCTGGTATTCGAGGTTATTATTTGGGATCGTATGCCTAGCAATAGCCTCAATCGCTCCTGCGCGTTTCGACGTGGGAGCGATTTTCCATTGGTATTTGTACTGTAAGCTATTGGATGTTGATCAATGTGTGTAACGGAAAAAATTTGATCGACACCAGCAATAGCGAACCTATATCGACTATAGCGCTGAATTTGGGATTCTACGCGGATAGCCCATTTATTTCAGATTAGATAGGGCCTTATAGCGCCAAAGGCTAGTTGAAATCAACCGACGCTAGTGTATACTAATTCGTGAAAAGGGGTAAGATCGTTAACATAGATTTGTAGACGGGTTAATAGACACTATTTAAGCTGATTTTATGGATAAAATCAATCATCGCCCGAATGTCTACAAAACGAACGTTTTCGAGACACCGCTTTTTTCTTATAGAATAAATAACTTTTTAATTAAGGACTGCGTGATGAAATTATTCATGACAATCGTTTTGCTAGTAACAGGCGTAATGGTCAACAATCTATTTGCTTTTTCTACACTCTCGAAAAGTAACCAGACTAACGTACACAATGGTTTTTACGCAGAAGGAGGGGTAGGATATTATCTCAACCTGGCTTCTGGCGCGAATAACCAAATTAACATCAAACCCGTTCCAGGCGCGCCTTATTATCCGATTTCCTACAGCAATGCTTCACATGCGAAAGGTATGGGGTTATATCTAGGCAGTGGTTATCGCCAAAGTGGTCATGGAGTTTAGGAGGACGCTTAAGTTACCACAGCCTTGAGCAAAAAGGGCATTATACATCAGGGCCTAAAACAAATTATAGCTATGATATTAATACGGTGGTTTTAAATACTGTATTACGTCTTAACTGGCACATCTCGTTACGCAATACCGTGTATGGCGAAATAACCGGAGGGGTTGCGCGGATAACCAGCCAGAACTTCCATTTAACTGATAGCACGTTTTCCCTGTCGCATGCCAATAACATAAGGAATAATTTTGCTTATGGAGTGGCCATGGGTTGGCTGTATGCTCTTACAAAACAAACGAGTTTAGATGTTGCCATGGGTTATCAAGATTTAGGTAAATCATCGTTGGGTACTCGAGTAGTACCAGTAGGCTCAATGAGCAAGGGTCATGTAGAGCAAAAAGTGCGAGGTTTTAGTGCGCGTATTGGTTTGGTTCACTGGTTTTAGTAAAGGAAAAAAATTATAATGAAACGTATTATTTTAATTCTATTATTATTGACGCTAGCTTTTTGCAGTTTAGCGAGCGATTTTACCATTACGCCGATTGGCAGTGTTAAGCACACGGCAGTAAGCGATAGTCCGGCAGTTTTACATTATGAATTTAATGTACAAAACAATGGTACGATACCTCTTTACCTTAATAGTAGTCGCACTTCGGGCGCTTTGCCTAGTATGACGCTTGATAAAACTAATACCACATGTCATTTTTATATTGATGGTGATATGACCCCCGTCCCTGTGAAAGACAGTTGTAAGCTTGTCTACACCAGTAAAGTGCCTACTTTGCCGGCTGGCGTTAGTGAACGAACCTATTTCAATAATCTTACCGTGTTAAGTCAATTTGGCCTGAGTGTTATTTATCGAGGTTTTGGGATAACGGTGAGTAAAGCGGGGCCTAAAACACAATGGCGAAGCCATTCCGAGGGGTTGCGTAAAGCCCACGCTGTTAGTTTATTACGTGTGGGCAATGTTATTTATGGTGCTTTTAGTACAGGCGCGAGGATTTACAAAAGCACCGATAACGGCGCGAATTGGACCGCGGCGGGCAACGGCTTACCCGGCAATATTTATATTACCTCGCTGCTCAATGTCAACGGCACCCTGTATGCCGGTGGTGCCGGCGGCGCAAGGATTTACAAAAGCACCGATAACGGCGCAAATTGGACCGGTTCGGGCAACGGCTTGCCGAACAACATTGCTATTTTCTCGCTGCTCAACGTCAACGGCACCCTGTATGCCGGTAGTTACCACGGCGTGGGAATTTACAAAAGCACCGATGACGGTGCAAATTGGACCGCGGCGGGCAACGGCTTACCGAGCGGCATTAACATTAACGCACTGCTCAATGTCAACGGCACCCTGTATGCTGGTGGTGATGACGGCGCGAGGATTTACAAAAGCACCGATGACGGTGCGAATTGGACCGCGGCGAACAACGGCTTACCGGGCAATATTTTTATTACCTCACTGCTCAATGTCAACGGCACCTTGTATGCCGGTGGTGCCGGAGGCGCGGGGATTTACAAAAGCACCGATAACGGTGCAAATTGGATCGCGGCGGACAACGGCTTACCGGGCAATATTACTATTTCCTCGCTGCTCAATGTTAACGGCACGCTGTATGCCGGCGCTAAAGGAGACGCGGGGATTTACAAAAGCACCAATAACGGTGCGAATTGGACCGCGGCGAACAACGGCTTGCCGGACAATATTGCTATTTCCTCGCTGCTCAATGTTAACGGCACCTTGTATGCCGGTAGCGGTTGGGGAGTTTGGGCTAATTTTTAAAGCAATAACATAGTGATAATTAATTAAAATTGATTGTATAAAATAGGGTTTTACGTGGATATTTTTCTATCTGCAATAAATAGGCTATTTGCGTATAATCCCAATTTATACACTGAGATTAAATGAAGCTCACCGTGGCGATTATATTACCGTTCGTGATAAACAAGGGGCAACAAGTTTAAATATAATGTTCGGTCAAAGTATATATGCGGGCCAAATCGGCAACTAAGC
>JANSTP010142002.1:0-12532 GCA_025330745.1 Cladonema radiatum | reverse complement strand
AAAACTTCTTTTTCTTTGAAACCTAGGAAACTTCATAAGAAACTTCTGGAAACAAATTTAGGCAATAGCTAAGAAACTTTTGGAACTAGGTCTGATGCTTGGTTTCTTATAAAAAAAAACGCGTATTTCATCATCTAAAATACATTGATCATTGATCGCTGGCTGCTTCTAAAGCATTGCGGAGATTGCGAATCAATCCGCTAAGTTGTTCTGCAAAATATCAAGCTGGTTGAGAAGATATTCTGAATTCTGACAGAATTCTAAAGATGATTTAACAATCACACATAGAGGCTAAATATTACATTTGAATATGTCAAATAGAAAAGAAAAAGACTAGACAACATTTTTTATATTATTTGGCAATATTATGCTCAGTATTGATTATGTATTATGCGTTATGCATTATGTATTATGCATTATGCTTTATGCGTTTTGTACCTGCCCTTAGAAATAGTCAGAATTGCATCATACAAATTTTATATTTACATAACTGTTATTAGCGATGCTAATAACTACAAAAACGTAAACCAATTCAAAAAGAATTAACCTTGACACAACCAGTAATTAAAAAAAAGGATTTGACAATATCAGTAAAAACGTGTGATTTAGTTTCGACTCTTTGTCCCAGACTAATCACACATTAAGTAAGGCGGAGTCACCCATTAATGGGTCTGCAATGTTCTCATCAGTGGGAACCTTAATGGACTTCGACACATATCAGTAAAATTAAATGTCTACAGAAAACAGGTATCACTGATTATCTGAGTTACAGCGGCTTCCACATTTGAGGAAGACCTGAATAAAAAAAAAACAAACATTTTTTAGTTATCAAAAACAAATCTTGAAAATGTTTCAAACGAAGTTGTCAATTTAAAGTAATCTTCCAGATGTTTCCAAAAAGAGCATTTTAGAGAAGACTTTAGTTTTGACTCTTCAGCACCTTGTTTTTTCATCCTAATTAGTAATGGGTTAACAGCAGATGAAAAATTAGACCCGTTACTGCTAGCTCTGGCAATACGTAATATCTCCACAGAAATCGTGTTGTAAAACATCTTAGTAGGAATATTGCTAGCTTTGTAGGGACAAGTTGAAGTTTTTCAGAAAGTTAAATCTGACTGGCTATTAAAAATAATTAACTTTTAAAGAACGAACCGAATTCCTTCTCTAAATGGCTAATAATTAACAAATGAAATAATGGCTTTCAGAAACTTCAAAACTACTCAGCTTTGTATGGCATTTTAAAATTGAAAATTGAAGTTGTCTCGTTTGTCGTAGAGTTTAAGATCAAACTAATCATTAACTATTTTAATACTTAGGTCAAAAAAAGTTGCTTCTTCAAGGCCAGTATTTTTTTTATAAGTTCTAGTTCAAGTGGATGGATTTCCTTGATATTATCCCAGCAAATATTATTGTCACTCAGGGCAATTAGGTCGTAAATAAATCGATATATGTTGGAAAGTTGCCTCACAGTAATAAGATCTGTTTTCTTAAGATTATTAATGCACTTATTTTCATAGAAATAGAGAAAAAGATTGGCGAAAATTGGAACAAGGTCTGATCCCATTGGTATTCCCATTGTTTGTTTGAACAAAGTGTTTCCAAAAGTAAAATAGCTGTTATTGACTAAATAACCAACAGCTTGTTTCAAAGATCTTTTATCAAAACATACACCACTAGAACGTTTTTCCTTTACCCAAGATGAATATCCAGATGAAACTTTTGGAAAGTTATTTTCACCACTATCGAAACAAAAATCTATAATGTGATTTAATACATCTATAAGATTATCACGTGGTATCTTAGTGTATAATGTTAAAAAGTCAAAAGTTGATAATGATTTAGCTTTTCACATTGAATTAATTTTATTTAAAGATCTAATAACTTTTTTGTTATCTTGAACTACCCAAAAACCTTTTACACCGGAGAAATATTGACATTTATAGCTATATGATCCAATTTGTTTTGAAAACAAACTAAATATTGAAGCAATATTTCTCCAGATCAAGTTCTTTGACTAAAATAGTGGCATAAAAGCGTTTGCAAATGATTGCTTTATTTCCACTTGCTTTATCGATTGGAGTAAGTATGTACTTTTTATGTAAATTATCAAGAGCTAATTTGACAGCTGGAGACACTAGCGATAAGTCTGTTTCTTTCTGATGAAATTTGCCTTTAGGGTTGCTACTTTTGTTTCCCTTTTCTCATTAAGTATCTGAAACCATTCTGAAAAACCGTCAGTAGTGATTCCCTGCTTACTAAACCACCTATTAATATAGTCCCTAAGTCCTACTACTATATGTTCTTTGACTTTACTAAAGTCTATATCCTGACTTTCTCTAAATCCAGGTCCCCTAACCAGTAGTTTCGTAGTTTATTATTATCGACAACTGAAAGGTCTCCCGTAACAACATGCTTATGATCGCTATCCTTAAATTTAGAGCTTGAACAATCGCAAGGGATTGTTTCAGGGTTGCTAAAAACTTCTTCTACATTTAGATTTGATACAAATGCATGGAAATTAAACACTTTATGACATAAAGGGTCTGTTAACCTATATTATGAAATTGTTGAGCAAGGAAAATCTTTGAAAGGTAATGCATAGTCAATCTAAGTCAAGTAAAATGTCAAAAATTTCATCTCAACCCCTTTATTATGAAAATATATTGAGCATACATTTTTAATATCTTTCTTCTTCTTCGTCATATTCAGAGGCTTGAAAATCTTCGACTCAATTGCATCTAAAATTTGAAGAAAATATTGATACAAATCTTAATTGTATTCATTACTTTGTAGTTTTAGGGTTACTGTTGTATGAGTTTCGCGCAGTAAAGATTTCTTCAATGAAGATAAAGAAGTGCGTATAAAGTTTGATAAATGATTAAGATCCACATTATTTATACTATCCAGAAACTCAGAAGAGGAAAATATTGTTTTTCCTTTACGGTTGATGCCTCTTTTTGCTCTGTCATATTTTCTAGGTAATGTTCTAAATTTGTTGAAAACTAGCGAATGTGTATTTTCAGTCTTACATTCATCACCTATTCGATCATTGAGTCCGTAAGGGAAAGTTGTGCGGAGTTTTGTCATCCAAAAAACTTCTCTAGATTTCCTAGGTCCTTTAGAATTTACATCCATTGTATTATGATCAGTACAATCAAGCTTCCAATACCATCAAGCTTTTCTATTATATTAACTGAATACGTGGCATATTCGCATAAACCTTCTTTAAAGGGAAAATTGGGCTTTTAGCAAAAGGAATATTTATTAGGGTATTTAAAACATGAATTATGTCAATTAAATCTTTCATTCAGTTTCTAACATGTTTCTCCAACATATTGCATCTGGCAATTGTTACATGTAATTAAATATACTACATTACCGGAATGACAATTTGTGTAAGTAGAACCAGGCTGAGTAATACATTTATATATGCGATTAATAGAAGTGTTTGAGATAAAATCTTGTGGAATGAGCTTATTTTGAAATGAGCATCTTTAAGAGCCACATCTAAATAGTTTGTTAGCTGAACCGTCCCCAAAGTCAGAATCAAAATTAATGAAAATGAATCAATCTAATACCGATGAAAATTACGATATTTGCTATTGACACTTTGAATACGCTACTATTATTGTTATTTTTTATTGACAACGTACAGATTACACGACAATACGTCCATATTTTAACAACTACATCACTTACAATACAAGTGCAAGGACGAATCTTGTTAAATGGAGAGGATATGTTACAGAGGTACAGTTAGAGCGATATTTAGAACTCGAGGAAAAGACTTTCGATGACTCATTCAAACTTGTTTACGTTGAACTACCTTAGTAAGAATTATTTTAATGGAAATCCAAATTAAAATCCTGTTTACGATCGAGCAATCTTAATGGAAATCTAAACTGGACAATTAATACTTTGTACTGACTGACGCACCTTGAAAGTTTCTTATGTTTCGCGAATGTTTACGTATTGACTTATCTTATCTTAATAGGAATCTGGACAAACTTCCTAATATTCATTTGATCTGAGATGTCGACATAATGAAGCATTGATCGTATATCTCATTTTATTGTCAGCAGGTGGTTAACAACTGCTTATTTAGATTTTAGTATATATACTATTGTAAAGTTGTAAATTTACACTTCTTGTTTATTTTTTCTTGCAGTTCAGTTCTAGTTCTTGTACACTTTGGGTTACGATCTTAATAAAGTTATAATCTCTTGATCTACCAAAGTATTTATTTTAACTTGTTTGTTATTGGTATTTTGTTTGGCATGAATTAAGATGCCGAAGGGTGACCGATGATCCATATTTATTAACTTATTATGAACTGTTAAAAAAACATCTACATGTAACACTAGCCCACAAAATATATACAAACAAAAAAATGAATAAACAATTCTTTCGAATACTGCAGCAACAAAAGTCAAAAACTTGAAATAATATGGCATAATTAAGCAGAAACCAATACGCAATAGATTCATATAATTTTTGTTTCAAATCTCCACCATATTACACTAAAAAGCAATTGCAAAAACGGAAAAGAAATAACACGCCATTTATTTGAAAATCTTCTTTTCCTTTTTCCAACTCAAGTTTTTAACTCAAAATTTTTCATGACTTTTCCCAACTCGAGATATTAACTCGAAAAATTGGAAAGGAAAAAACGTTTCTAAAGTTATTAACTCGAAAAATGACGTCATAATGTTTTTGGAGTGTTTAACTCTAATTTTTAACTTGCATTTTCCCATGTTGTTATAGTAAGTGAGGAATCACGCCAGGGGCACGAAGTGCCCTGCAAGGTAATTCCAATTTTTATGAATAAAATTGGAGCCAAAAATATAATACTGGATTACGCCATTATAGATCAGATTGAAGTCGGCATTCAATAATTTATAAATATTGTCAACAAGACCAGATCTATTTGCCGCAAACTGGGAAAAAAATACCAAATATAATTATGACAACGTATTGTGGCGCTCATATTCAAAGGGCAAAAAAAGTACACCGTAAAATATTTTAAATCCTAGGCATACTTCTACTTCCAGGAAAACCACCACGCCCTGAAATAAAAAACAAGAGTCAACATGGGCTAAAAATTGCCGTAGGAATTGCCAAACATGAAAACTTAACGCGATAAAAATATGCCTAAACTAGTGGCATTAGTCCTGTCAAGTTTTATGGCCCTAGACTTTGTAGATAAGCAACTGTTAGAGAAAACGTCAAATCACACTATCTATTACATCTTTACTTAAGTGGGGGGAGTCTTGGCGAAGGCAAAAGCATCAAAAGTTACAGGACACCAAGGGCAACAGTGTTGCTTAGTTTCATGGCCCTAAGTATTGTAGATAAGCTTTAACAAGGAAAAACGTCATCAATTCCAGGAGACGGTGTACAGGGAAGGGTGAGCATGAAAGATGTAAGACGCCAACGCATCAGTCCTCCAAATTTCGTTGTCTTAGGTATTGTGAATAAGCTAAATTTATGGGAAACGAGAAGACACGTGATCTATAACGTCATCACTGTCAGCAGAAAGTCTGAATGGAAAAGGCTGAAAGGGCATCACTCCTGCCACGTTTCATGCCCATGGTATAATAGTTGAGCTACTACAACGATCTATGACATTATCATTGTAAGCAGATGTTCTGAATGGAGGGATGAGTGTCAAAAATGGCCTGACTCTCCCAATGTTAATGGTGGCAAGTATCATGGCAAGAGGTATTGTAAATTGGCTACTATAAAGGAAAACATGAAATCTCATAATCCAGGTCACAATCTATCTGTCCACTTACTTTAATGTAGCGTGTGTCAAGAAAAATAAGCATGGGTTATTTTTGAAATTTTTGCAGTACTATTGCCTTTTGATTGATGAAATTTTACAGCCATAAACTATAATAATGCTGTTTCCGATATAGCAAAACTTTTTTTTAACAAGCAGTGAAAATTTGCGTCAATTATCACTGTAAAAAAATCTTGTTAAAATCAAAAAATACATAGAGCTTATACGTCAAAAAACACTACCATCCACTTTCATAGACGTTCTGCTTTCAGATTATCTTAAATGCTCAATATTCTACCATTAATCTTTAAAAGTAACTTGAAGAGACTGCTCGATCTTGTTATCGATGTGCCTTTGAAGAAATTTTTTCCATTTTTAACTATCACGTCTTTTATACCCTCAGCAGGCCTTACTTTATGAAAATCACCAGGCAAGTGATCATCACACTCCTTGGTTGAGTTAAGATGTGTGATTTTAATTTGCTTTTCTGAAGCGCATATTGGCAAGGAGAGGTATTTGGTATTTTAGGAGAGTGAAAACCGCTCTCCTCAATATATTAACGTGTGTATGGAGCCCTACACAACTGATCTTTCGCCTGAAATGGACAGACCTAATCTGTCAGCTCTATGTATCGTTTGATTTCATTAGTACTTTTAAACAGTGCCCATTGACTCTAATTTTCACGCTACTAAAATAACAGTTTATTATATCGGAAATAGAATTATGATAGCCTAATATTGTAAAATTTCAGCTATTAAAAAGTGATATTACTGGAGATATTTCAAATTCAGCCATGCTTGTTTTTTTTTACACACCCTATAGGTGTTGGAGGTAAGCTATTATAAAAAACTTAATTACGTCAGAGTGGGGGGCCTGAGGATAATATAGGATATTAGCTCTGACTAGTTTTGTGGCTCTACATATATATTGCAGTTAAGCGACTATAAAGGGAAACGTGTAATCACGTTATCAATGACGTTATCACTGTCAGCGGTGAGTTTAAGGGTTGGAGTGATGTTAAAAAGTTTTAAAACTGAAAGATGATGTGTCTTGGAAATTTCATGGCCCTAGGTATTGCAGATAAGCTTCTGTTGTGGAAAATATGAAATCACGTGATATATCACATTAGCAGTGTCTGCTAGAGTTGTAGGCGTGATGGTAAACAGTTGTTCGCTCTAAAGACATTAGTCCTGCCAAGTTTCATGACTCTAGATATTGTAAAAAAGCTACTGTAAAGGAAAACGCGAACTCATGGGATCTATGAAGTCATCATTGTCAGTAGGGAGTCTAGAGGCAGGTCTGAGGGTCATACGTTAGAGAACTCAGAGGTCATAGTCCTACTAAGTCTCATGCTCCTAGGTATGGTATGTGAGCTAGAATCAAGTACAACGTAAAATCACGTGATCGATGACGTCATTACTATCAGTTGTGGGTCTTAGGGTAGAAGTGAGGCTCAAATATGACGTCATCACTGTCTGCATTAAGAGTTGCAAGACTTCAAGGGGATGGGACTTACTACGTTTCATTATCCTTTATTTGTGTTACTTGTTCATAATAAAAATTATCCGTAGGATATGTTCTAGAGTGATTAGAATTATCTACTATCGACTCAGCAAAACTTTCGCCAAATCTGGATTCACAGGTGGGTTTGTTTGCATTTAAGGAGAAAATATTGTGTTATATATTTCTCCAGCTATTTGCTAACAAAACAACGGTTTTTAAAGCTGCATTCAAGGTTTGCTGAAAATAAACAAAAGTATCTTTGGAGAAGATATTTTTGTAAAAAACTTCGTTTAAGTAAGACTTATTACAGCCGAGCTTGACAGAGCACAACAAAATTTATGATGGCACATTCCTTGAAAGCAAATCAAATTTGAGTGAAGGACATTCCAAATCGATGCTTACTTATAATAGTTTAAAAGCAATAAAAAATCTTTCAATGTGTTTTTAAATTATCATTATTGATTTTTATTTATTACAGATACAATTCAAACGCTTGCAGTGAGCTCACAGAGTTGCAGAAATTCATAATAATTACCAATATCTTATCTAAGATCCCGGAAAATCTATAAAGTTCTCGGATTTTTGTACCTCCTACATCTCTCTTTATTAGGTACTTAAATTCCTTCTGTGATATTTTTATTCTACGAAAAATATTTATTTTACCCAAATAAGCTAATTTTAAGTTATGAACAATGTCCTTGCATTTCCAGTTTGGAATAAATTCCTCAAAAAATTCCCGCGCAGAGCTTTAAATACATCGAGATAAAATTGCAATAATCCTTAACAATCAAAGAAGGAAGTACGTTGCCGTGACAAAGAAGAGAATCTAGAAAATAACTGCTCCAACTTGACTTTGTTACGTAACAGTTTTACTGTTGATTGCTTACAAACACTGTACTGCTATTTATTTTGGAGAACAAAAAAATCATTAAAAATTAGATAAAGCATTAATGATATTTTATGAAAGGAACTTCAGAAGCGTATAACGGGTCCTCTCTCCAGCCAGCTGTAATAATTCCTTGGTTTAAGACTCCATCTCGCTCATACATAATATAAAAAAACTTTCAGCGTGACAAATTTTTCGACAAAGTTATGACCAAAAATTTGTTTGTCCGAAGTTATGGATAGTCCAAATGTTTGTCACGCCAACACTTTTTCACTCTTGTTTTAACTAGGAAGAGATAAAATCTGTGGGAAATCTAAAGCAATTTTACCCGCAAGTACGTAATTTCACTTTTTCATCAGCAAAAGTCAGAATTTTTGCTGCTGTTAAAGAAGTTTCACAATTAGAAACTCCTATGCTAGACCTTAAATAGTTCTTAATCACTGAAAGTTATTCTTTATCTCTTCTCTTCAACATTAAATACAGCAATAGCCATACTTCGGAGTCGAATTTTCGCAGTAAAACATTTAAGCCATGCAATGCTTCAATTAAGACATTCCTCTAATAATGTCCAAAAGTTTTTTGAACCAGAATGAAAAAACGATTGTACAAAACTTTTTGGTCCAAAGATTTATCGCTGGAAGTTTTTGTGTATAATATATGATATTAATAGAGCTATTTTCTGCTTCATGTGCCAATATCATCAATACAAACAAAAAACTGAAGCAAAATTACAGCCAATAACTTTTCCGACTCCAGAGGGATTTGAACTCGGAACCTCACGCTCAAGTGCCTCATACACCCACTAACGCTAGGCTAATGGGTAAAAATCTTTGGGTTCGAGTCCCATCAGTGTCAGTTTCAAAAGTTTGATTTTTATTCCAGAGATCAAAAAACGCAAAATATCATTTTCTAGGACTACGCACACCATCTTTGGTAGGCTATATGGATTAAATAATGCAACACCCTAACCAATGAACAGTAAAGGTGTAAAATAAAACATCGAATCTGCTAAAAAAAAACAGTAGTTTCAGACTGAACAAAAAGAACACTCAAGAAAACTCAATATTAATAAAGTAATTTGCCTTCTGCATCGATATCATAAGAATAAAAAAAAATGGATGAAAATCTAATGAGAAAATATTACTGGCCAGTACAGGGATCGAACTCCTTATCTTCTAGTTGTGAGCCGAAAAACTAACCACCAGGCTACAAGCTGGTTGTAAAAAGTGATTTATTTGCGTATTAGAAAACTATGTTTTGAAAGGCTAACAGATCGAGGAAATGTTTTGTTGAATTCTAAATTCCTGTATATCTACTTCGAAATCATTTACAATATTTATATAAATATATTGGAAATTTATAGCAAAACTTTGTTTTGAAGAAAAAACTAAAAATATAACCTTTTTTCAGGCTTTAAAAATTTTTACTGTTTTGATATAGCTGATCACTAAAAGGAAAAAGAAAATTACACCAAGAAAAAAAATTAAATAGAAAACAAAAAAATATCAGTGTAAACTAAGAAATTCCGACGGTTGTTTATAAAGTTGGGATCGGGAAAGGGTGGGAGTATTGTATCGTTGGCTCCAATTTTATTCATAAAATCGGAATTACCCTGGAGGGCACTTTGGGCCTCTGGGGTAATTCCTCATTTCATTTCATAAAATTTCCGCCAACGATATAATACTAGATTACGCCGTTATTGATAAGATTGAACGCCCTCGTTCAAACCTCCTCTCTTCAAAGCGAAATTAATCATTCAAAATAACTTTGAAATAGTATTTTTGAAAGGTGGATTCCTTTGGCCAACATCCCATATTGAAGATCTCCTTTATAGAAGCCCCAGAAAATCCTAACCTAGATGCTGAGGCTGCCCTTGTGGAATGTTCTCTATATTTTTGCATATCAATACCCGCCATTGAAAGAACTGTCACGAGCCATCTTGAAACTGTTTGGGTTGATACGGCATCATGTGGCTTCTTGTAAAACAAAGGTAACTGTGCTTCATTTTTGCGTAAAACGTCAGTTCTGTCTATATAGCACTCTAATCTATGTGTTTACAAACACATAAAGATTCTGATGATGGAAAAGGTGAATAGATTACTGGAGGCCTAAGCTTTTTGTCACGCTCCCTTTTCGTTAGTTTGTGGAAATTAAAACGATAACCAGTAGAATGTCTGAAAAATGATTCTTTGTCAAGACAGCAAATTTCGTGTGCCCTATTGACAGGACTCAATGACAAAAGCGTTGTTAGTTTAAATGTCAACATTTTAAAATCTATGTTTTCCATATCAAGAGAACTAAAAAATCTTAATACCTTTTCAACATCCCAGATAAAAGGATACCAGGGTTTTGGTTTCAGATTATTAAATACTCCTTTTAATAATTCTTTAACCCTATGACATGAACCAACGGATATTCCTTCTACCGGATCATGAAAGACAGATATGGCTGATCTGTAACCAGCAATAGTACTATAAGAACAACCTTGATCATAACGATCTGATAAAAAATTTCTAACAAATTCTAAACCACATCGAAAGGGATCAATCCATCGTGTATGACATCAACGACAACAGACACCCATGACGATTCATAATGAGATTTAGTGCCTTCTCTTCTGGAATCTGAGATAAATTTTGCAGCCCCACCTGATATTCCCTATGCCAAGAGCTTCTTCCCGAGACTGTCCATACCACCAACTGTAGATTGCTTTCCTGCACAAGAGGGTGCTTCTCCTTGTTGGAACCTATCAATAAATTTTGAGCACAAGGAAGAAGAATAGGGTTACGAATAGACATCTGAAGTATTTATAGAAACCAAGATTGGGTCTGCTAGTCTGGAGTGTCAAGAAGAAGGGTTGCCTGCTCCGTCTGAACATTGTAGTAGATCCTCCAAGTTAATGAAAAGGGGGGAAAAGCATACCCTCTCAGGTTTTTCCAGCACACCTGGAATGCATCTCTTCCCTGACCGTGAGGATCTAGTTTCCAGGAATAATATATTTTGAGTTGTTGGGACACTCGCGACGCTAAAAGGTCTATCTCTGGAAACCATCTGGCTTTGCAGAGCTTCTGGAAAAACTGAGGGTTTAGTTTCCAAATGCTGGAGTCGGTTACATTTCGGGATTCCCTGTCCGCTTCTATGTTCAAAACCCTAGCAAAAGATAATTCCATATTTTTCCTTGCTGAGATCTGTCAAAACCGAATCCACGTCCCACCCATCCTGACAAGGTATGCTAGAGCTAACATTTTGCCCATCTGTAAATGAATCAACTTTGCTTAAGGAAACAATTTCGTGAACACTAGGATTGCAAAGTGAGCTGCCTTTAGTTCCAAATAATTTGTATGCATTGTTCTCTCTGTGGCTGACCACACCCCACCTGTCTTGTGACCATGACAAGAAGCTCTCCAACCCTGGGTTGAAGCATCTGATGATATTATGATCTCTGGGGGGAAGCCATTAAAGCTTTTCCTTTTTTCAACTTTAAGTTGTTCATCCAACAATGCAGTTCTTCCCTGGCTCTCCAAGAAAGAATAATTTTTGAGTCTAAACTCCCCTTCTCTGAAAATGCCATGATCTGTTGTCGTTGTAAGGAGCAACTCTGCAGAGGTGCTGGAAGTACTGCAATGGCTGTGCCAGACAGCTTTCCCACTAAGGACATTAAATCCCTCATGATTATCGAAGAACCTGCTAATACTTCCTGGCATAGTTGTACTATCTGTGTTTCCAAAGTTTTTGGCAGATGCACAGACATTGAATTGGAATTTATTATTACACCTAAAAATTCCATTTCCCAAACAGGTTGCAGTACTGTATTTTTCCTGTTTATTTGGAAACCCAGATTTTGCAGTAAATAAATCAAAGTGTCCAATGTCATTAAAACATCCTGGCGAGAGCTGGCTGTTAGAAGTATATTGTCTAAATAAATGATTAGTCTCACTTTCAGTTTCCTCAAAAATGCAGTTGGAATTTCATTAACTTTTTGAAAATGGGGGGAGGGCGGACCAAGACCGAAGCAGAAACGTAGAAATTGAAAATGTTTTCCCTCCCATCAGGCCCGTAGCAACAGGGGGGGCAGAAGGGGCATTTGCCCCCCCCCCAATAATTTTACTAATTTTTTATTTTATTTTCTTTTTTGTCATAAAGAAACAAAAGAAAGAAGGAAAGTAAATAGGGGCCAAGTTTCTGAATGGCTATCTCATGATATCCTTTTGTAGATAAATAATTTTTTGGTCCAACCAAAGTAGCCAAAATTAAATTAAATACTTCAAAACTGTATGCTGTGGATCTGTAGCTACATGGTTACCGACTAAACTAGTTATACATTTTCCATGTCAGCTAGTTTCAAAGCTGTTGCAATTCTT
>JANSTP010141891.1:2520-12533 GCA_025330745.1 Cladonema radiatum | reverse complement strand
CTTGATATAGGATATGCATAAAGTAATCCTTGATATAGGATATCCATAAAGTAATTCTTGATATAGGATATGCATAAAGTAATCCTTCATATAGGATGTGCATAGAATATAAAGATGTGCATATAGTAATTCTTGATATAGGATATGCAAATTCTTAATAAAGGATGTGTATAAAGTAATACTTAATATAGGATGTGCATAAATGAATTCTTAATAGAGGATGCATTTTTTTCCTTTTCATATCTCTTTTCTCATTGCTTGATACATCTAGTTTTCATAGTCCAATTTGATGTTTTCTCGTTGTTTTTAAATCAATAAAAGTTTTATTACAAAAGAACTTAAAACTTTGCTTATTTCTGGGGTGGCCACAACATACATGCAAATTTGTGTGTTAATTGTCATACAAATTTCGTAGGGTTTCTGTTATTTTAAATCTGATATATAAGTATTATCTTAAACTATTTGGTTCATGCAAGTGTTAGTGTAGCATCGCAGATGATAAACATCGGTGAAACATTGCAGATGATGCGCAATAGATTTAATCTCTATAGGAGCCATATTAGCAATAATAAACTTGGTGCTTGTGCTAAATTAAATTTTCTTTTTAATAATGGTATCTGCAAAGGGGCTGATTACAAAGTTCAGATACTTGAAATATTAGCTGCTATTTCAAAGAAAGGAGATGAGATAGAAAAAGAATGGGAAAAGAAAGAACAAACCTGGGTGTTAACACTTAGGACTGTCTTTCCTTTTGGTCTCAACAATAGAATAGATGAAGACTATTTTTCCCAATGCAAACAAACTTCCCATCCATGTCTTCTGGAAAGCATATTCCAAGAAAAAAACATAAACCATTTGGCAAAAATAATAGTGTGGCCGGCTTCTTAAGCGTGTTGACCAATACTTTGAGAAAAGATCTGCCGAACATCATGAATTTCCTAAGAGTCTCTTTATGCTCATTTTCAAAATATAAATTGAAGAATATTCATTGCAAAATTACAGAATTCATGATTGGTAACGATGAGGAGTTTGCTTCTTACCAATGCTATATATGCATCCTTGATACAATAGAAACTCAACTGTATAAACCAAGACGACCTCGGTCCCAAAGAAAGAAATACAGACCCCGTGTACCAATCTTTTTTAGAACAAAGGACTAGATTTTATCAATTTTGAAAAGGTACTCCATAGTCAAGCTTCAACTTCTGCACTTCCCAATGAAATCGATAAGGATAATTTATCTGGAATCAGCTATAAATTATCTGATCCAATTAGGTCTAAAATCTCCAATTGCAAACAATTTGTAGACTCATTGGATATTGATGAAATATTAACTTTATAAACTTGATGCATCCTATTTCTTGGAATGAAAGATTATTTTCCTTGAACAATTTGAAAATAAAATAGAACTACTTAAAAGGAAGATAAGGCTATTTTCCACCTCTTATGTTCACTAACAAAGATGTCAAAGAATGCCTTCAAGAACTGCTGAGTAAATTTGTTTTCGTACCTAAAGACAAGGCGACAAATAATATAGCTTTCATTTGCAAACGGTTTTATGTTCATGTACTTCTTGAGGAAGTTGGTTTAACAGATAAAAGAAGTGATACTTACAATTTAGAACTAAACATTACTGAAAGCGATATTGTTACACAACATAAGCAATGTCTTAAGACCAATATCGGTACAATAATTAGCAATTGCAATAAAAAACTGCCAATTAGTTACTGCATATCCAAGATGCATGAATTACCGATTGGCTTAAGATTTATATAGCAAGTAAACAATGCAGTCTCAAACCTATAAGTAAGATGATCTCATCAATGTTTCCATTATTTTATAAAGGCATTAAACGTGATAAAAAAATCCTTTTTTTTTTCTTGTTGTAATACATTGTGGGTGGTATAAAAAAGCAAAACCATTAGCAAAGCATTAACTAAAATTAATCATAAATCTAAAGCTGTTTCTGTCAGTACATTTGATGTTACTACACTTTACACCAAACAACCCCACAATAAACAGGCCACCAAACAAGTGCGCCATGACGATGGTACTCAAGATTTTTGTTGCGTACTTGATAATTGTTCTTTCAAGTATGGCCACATACGCCAAAATTTATGATAAACTTCTTTTTTCTGACTTTTTTTTTTTTCTATTACATACTAAGAATATAGGAATACATACTCATTTACAAAGTGGCCTGATAAACTAATGATAAATTAATATTACTAGCGTACGGCCGTATGCTGTATTAATATTCGACAGACTTTTTTTCTTCTTAAGGCAGGGAATTTGGACATATCAGAATAAGGTGGAAAAGATGGGAAAACTGTAAACTACCATTTTCTCAGTCATTTCTGGACCAATTTGAAAAATTTAAAAACCATCTGAAACTTCATAAAATTCTACAGGACCGATTTTTTTCCTTTTTTAATTTAAGCTTTTTCTTTGAAAGTTATTTGGATTAATCGATTTTCTAAAATCACCAATATTGATTTTACTGTGCTGTAGAAAACTTACCAGATATCTTTGGAGTTTGTATATTTTGTTACAAATTTGTCCTCTATCAAAAACTGGATAAATTTCAGTTTCAGTGATGTATAAAACCTGACATGTAACAGCCTACTTAATACAAACTAAATTCAGCAATTTGAACAACCATCAAATCACCTTTTTACTTGCAAAACAAATATGTGGAGATCCATAACTAAAAAATGACGAAACTGTGGACTTCAAAATTTTTAGGGCAGTCAGAAACAATGTCAGTTCGCATGGGAAGTTAATAAGATTTACATATTAGGTCATAATTATATTGCTTTTATTGAAATTTTCTAAGGTTGTAAAATTGCAGTTTTTTTGTTTTTTCTGCATGTTGTTTACAAATTTTTAGGTCATATGAGTAAAATCTCTCTCTGAGCCAGTCAAGTCCCGTTATTTTGCTTATAGCAATAAAATCGAACGCCAGCCCACTAAGTTGTTAACTAAGTTTTTTTCTTTCCTTTTTTTTTTCGAGAAAATTGATGCATCAGTTTTATTATATGCAGCTAGATTTTTTGTTAACTTAGCCACAGGTGCTTAGGTATAGCTAGAGCTAGATAGTTTGGCCACCAGTCTACCTTGCATAATTTTCTAAGCAATTTGCAACACTTAAATTTTCCTAAGCAAGCCCTGAATTTACTGCCAGACATTGGACATTGTTTGGTAGAAAATGCAGCATGTCAGGCAAAAAAGATACTGTATCTGAAATATTTTCTAGTATAGTTTACGATAGAAAAATGGAGAGTTCCCAACTGGCCTACTGTCTGGTGAGGCAAAAAAATTATTTCAGGGTCTGCTAAGTTAATGATCCAAATACTTTTGAAGCTACAATACAAGCCTGATAATCCCATATTGTAAAATTTTAAAATGGAAGACATTTCATTGCTCAAAGCAGATATAGTTTCATAGTTTCACCCCCATTCCTAAGAAGTTCAAGAGATGTCTGTGATAGAATGGTGTTTTCAGTTTGGATTTTTGATATTAACCAAATCATTTACATAGTGATCATATGAAAATGATATAGTCTTTAAATACATTTTGGATTTCATGAGTACATTTCAGAGAAAAAAATATTTAAATGAATGGCCTTCCTAGAAATGAGTGGATAATTCAAAAGAATTGGACTGTTTACACAATCTTGTATCAATGTGTGTGTGTATCTTGTATCAATTATTTCCTGTCTTGGTGGGTTGATTTTCAATATAAAAAAACACAGCCAATTTTATTGGTCCAAAAACTTTTGTTGCCATTGACAGCTGGGAAATACAGAGTGGTATTTGCTTGCTGATATTGGTTATGTTAGTTTACTTCGCAAAACATTAACAAAAAGAAACATTTTTCAATGCAATGACATAATGTAAAATACTTTGTGTTTGTAAGTTTTCCTCATGAATTCTTCCTTTTTCTAAAGATGCAATAGTCAAAGCTAAGTGTCTGAGTATAGGGAAAATAAAATAAGAATAAACTAAAAGTTAAGTCTATAGAGGGTTAATAATACATGTATTACACATTTGCTTTGTGAAATATCTTTGAATATTGACTAAACTTTAGATTCATATATAAGAATTGATGAAGGATACAGAAGGGGTGTATTGATGTCCAAGCATTCAAAATAAGTAAATATAGTTTGAAAATTAATATGCACTCAAACACAAAAATTAGATTAACTGCTGACAAGATTTTCTGTCAACATGGCTACCATTTTGATTAGTCGATTTTTGCTCACATCATATTTCTGTGTGTTTTTTTGACATTGTAAAGATACTAGCTAAGTTTTCCCGAGAACCTAGCACAAGAAAATTCATAATAATAATAAGAAAATACACAGCCAATTTAAGAAAGTTCTTACTCTGTGAAAATTTAATAATACCATGTTATAGGAATCTAATTTAATGGCATGGTGATCTCTCAAATTGTTAATTCACTAGTCATGTTGATGAATTTTAATGTTGCTAAAAGAGATAAACGCCCTCTGTTGCTTTTTTTGTTGTTGACCTGTTGTCAACAAACCATTCACTTAAAACTGAATATGCCCATTTTAAAACTTTTAGTAATTTCATCATCCTTTGTCTAAAAAGCAGGGGAGGATCATTTGCATAAAGGTAGAGGTCACATTCATCTCAACACCTGGGCATGTTATGTATAATAAAAAGAGCCTCCTTGAAGCCCTCCTCAAGGGACACTAAAATTTAATTTGGAAGGGAATAAGAGCTCATTTCCAAAAGACACTCGAAAAAACGATTTGAAAGATGGGAATTAAATGACTCAAAAGATTTGGGAAAAAAATTTAGAACGGACAGTTTATTTAATACAATACCATGGTTGATAGCATCAAAGCTTTTTTTAGGGCAATTAGTATCATTCCTGTTAACATACCTTTATCAAAACCTTGGGGAACTTTGTTATTCAAATGACTTAAGCAAGTATCTACTGAATGTTGACTGCAGAAGCGAAACTGATATTTATAGAGAAGATCAGAATCCTTTAAGAAACTTTGACTTTGTTCAATCGTGGATAACTTTTTCAAATCATTTGGAAATCAGAGGAAGATTAGATCTATTAGATCTGTATTACTACTTTTTTTGAAAAGTGGTTTCACCTTTGCTAACTTACAGATCCCAGGAACGCAAAAGAGTTTGGTCAAGAGATTACAGAGTTAACAAAGAGGTTTTTTGATAATACCAGTCCCATCCTTACGGAAACAGCTGTGTGTACCATGTATTTGTGTAGTGATATCAATCAATATCAATGTTCTTTAGAATTTTTTCAACTTCTTCATTAAGAGGCTTTAGATCTGTTGTAAAATCCTTAAATCCTTGTCAATTGTAAAATGTTTAGGCAAGTCAGCCAGTTTGTCAACAAGTGATTGAGCAAGATTTCGGAAAAAATTATTTTAGTTTTTTTAGCTTTGACATCAAAGAAAATTTCTCATTTATGGTTTTTTAAAGCTATATTACCTGAAGATGAGCTCTTCTTGTTTTTCATGCTAGTGTCATTTAATATCTTCCACAATTCCTTTGGTTTAACTATATTTGATGTTACTTTATCATGGAAAAAGTTACACTTATATCTTGGACCAGCTTACTTGTTATCTTGAATCAACTTTCTTGATTAGCTTTATCTTGGATTAACTAACTTACTTCAAAAGCTTTGTCCTGTCCAAACCTCCTCCTGCCTGAATAGGGTTAAATATATTTATAAAACGTCAGAGATTATTATAAAAACATGGTTATAAAATTATCTTTGCTATGCAGAAGATACAAGAACTATTCTTTTGTTTATCTGAATTATAACAAGAATGAAGAATGAATCGAAAGTTCCAGAAAATACTTGGAGTGTTCATTTTATTTGAATAAAAAATAAAAAATAATATTTTACCTGAGACTTTTAAAAGCTACAAAGCAGACAATATAAAAGTTGTGCCATTTTTGGAAAGAACTTACAAAATAAACAAAACACACTGATGAGAAACAAAATTTAAAAGTTCTAAAAAGCCAGACGTTTTGGTTTTTAACCTCTTCAATGAAGCAAACAGACAAGAAACCAACATTATTAAAGTCATGATAATTTAGCCATTTCTGTTTTTAATCTCATACTCTCGCATATAGTCAGGAAAGCAAAGTTATATAAGTCATATGAAACCAAGCCGTTTTGGTTTTTAACTTCATTAACAAAGCAACCAGATAAGAAATCAACGTTATAAAAGCCATAAAACTCAGTGGTTTTGGTTTCTAACCTTGTAAATGAAGCAAACAGACAAAAAATGAAGTTTACGTCATTACGATAAAAATTTTCTCAAAAATAAGAAAAAAACTGAATATTTCTAAAAGTATAAGAAACAATGTAAACTTTGCATTCAGGTTCAATACAGAATTTCTTTGTTTGAACTACAAACTTTAGAGAACCAATTGAGAATTTTTTTAACAATAGAAATTCAAAATAATAACGACAAGATTGAGCAAATCTATAGAACATTGGAAGTAAAACAAATGGAAATTCAAAGGTAAATTTGTTGTTTAATTTTTTTTTATTATTATTATTTTGATTTATTTGTTTACATTTTTTCTCCCCAAAAAAGTTCTTAATGGTTAGTTTGACAAAACACATTTAAATTGCAGATTTTTGCTTGGTAGCTTTCTGACACATTGGTGAGTCCCCTTGTCTAGATTTCTTTTGAAAAGCAACTGCAATACCTTTTTAGGTTGAAAACACAAATTGATGCTACAAAGGTAAATTTTGTTAACTCTTTTTCTTTGCTTTTATTCCTTTTTCTTCAGTAAAGGTAGTTTGAAACTTAAAATCAGTTTTGTGGCAAGCTATATAAAGTATGGTCAATTGTAATAAAAGAATCTTTTTATAGAATTAAGAACTTTTTCTTATTGAGAAAAAAAATCTAAAGCTTTGTGTAAAAGTTTTAAATTTGCTTTGTTGTTATGTCCTTGCCATGCAGTTGACATTTTTGAGAATTTCAAAACTTTATAGTCAAACAAGCAAAAAAGATAACTTTGAAGTTTTGAATAAAATATCTTTGGATAACTCCTGCCAAAAATCAGTTTTACTTTTTTAAAAAATTGATTTCAAAATCTAGTTCCAGGCGTTTTTACACTAATGCTAATCTGTGTCATCAGACACCAACCGAAGGGAAAAAACGATCAGTCCTGGGACATACTTACTTACAATTATTTTTCAAATAGAAGTTTTTTTTCAGCAACCTTAATGAAGGCCATGAAAACTCTTGTTATGGTAAAATAGTTTGGAAACACTTTAAGAAGTTTCTTTCTTAGTAACGAATAAAATAAATAAAACAATAATATCAAAATAGGAAAGGCATTTCAGTACATATTACCATTGTTAGAACTGAGATGTCCAATAAAAACGTTTTTAAGATCTACGATAGATATCACCAGACATTACAATAAAATTGACATCAAAAACAATTAAAATATTTTAAAAGAGCTTTTTAACTGCGTCACACCATTTCAAAATAAAACAAGGACTTTTGCTTTGGCTTGATTGTTCAAGTTTTCCGTTTAAACACACTTTTGATAAAACAGTCATGATGATTAGCACCTGCAAATTACGAATATATAAATAGATTCTCATTGGAAATATTTGAGGCTATGTTTTGTGCTCAGTAAAGATCACTTAATGTTGAATTTCTTTTGTAGCACTTTGGGATTTTGCACAACAAATGAGTTAGTAACTTATTCTTTTTCTAGTGGACTCTTGTAACGCGCTTCCCGTTTTCAAAATCTAAATTCGTGTTGAGAAACGTTGATGGGTTGCATTTGGTTGTCAGCTTAATGTTTTATTGTAATTATTCAATTTGTTTAATTACTTGTCGATCTTTGCAATTTCTCGTTTGGAAATAATGTCCCCAACATCACATTTGTAAAAACTAGACAAGGTTTTTCCGACAAGATCGTTTTCCATCATAGTCATAAATATTGTCTGTAAGGATAACAGATAGAGGTCAACCCATTGTACACTCTTCTGTTTGCATGTCATACTTGTTGTCAAACATAGATTTTAATTCTGTTATTAGTTTAAGCAATAATATCTTGAAAATGCTTTTCTTTTGTACAGTTTCTCAAGCTTATGTTGGTTATAAATTTGGTCTATGATATAGTCAATTGTTTTCTTTACCGGAATATTAGTGAAAAGTGACTCCACACCATAGGATACATACTCTTCGTTGGTGGCTCCATTTTGATAATATTAGCAAGGTCCTGTGTATTCTTTATTGTGTAATCATTTTCTTTGATTAAAGATTTGAGGTAATCACGCATAACTTTAGAAGCATTGTAAGTATAAGTAATTTACGATATGACAATGGTATTTAGTTGACATTAAAGTTTTAGTTGACATCGTTTTTTCTTTCTCAAAGCATTATTTACATTGGCTATTCATTTTTCTCAATAATTTACAACATGATCCATTCAAGCTATGGGCTAAGAATTACGGCGGGAACAAGGGCATTGAGGTTGTTAAGGACCCTATCCGGCATCTCACGTTCAATCCAATGGATCAAAGATCAGTCAGAGATCAGACAGAGATCAGTGAGATTAGACGGATTCAACATGAGATACTGGAAAGGGTGCTCAACAACTTCAATGCCCGTGCTCTGGCCATGATTCTTAGTCAAATAGCTAGGACTAAACATGTTATAAATTATTGAGAAAAATGAATAACAAATGTAAATAGTACTTTGAGAAAGAAAATTCAATGTCAAATAAAACTTTAATGCTTTTGTGAAAATTAATATGCAAAAATGAAATGCATGTGCTATTTTGATATTATTGTTTTATTTATTTTATTCCTTACTAATATCATGGCAAATAATACTTACAATTTCTTTTTTGGTTTACTCGTTTAGTTTATAGCGATGATATTTTTTCAAATTTTGAATTGTTTGATATGGGTATCCTGGTTCGAGTTGATGTTTAAACTATTTTAAACACTTTTGTGCTAATTGTCTTTTTGAATTGTCAACATACAGAGCATTTTGAAGTCACATCAATAGTTTTGTTTGCCTTTTTTGATCTGGTAATAAGTTAAATGTTTTGCAGAAGGATGGGGAAATTGTTTGCGTAGTTTTGTAATTGTTTCTTCGGTAGCAACATTACAATACGCAATATTGTTACAATCTTCAATGAAGATCTTTCTATGGAATGCAATAGTGACCAGCTGGTGTATTTTGTAAAGTTACAGTCTGTCCATAAATTTCAGCTTTATCATTTGCAGTATCAGGTTTCATCCAAGCATTTTTCATTGCAGTTTTACATAATAAAAGAGGAACATTGCTGTCAATAATGTCTGTTTTGATGGAATGCTTATTAATGGCTATATGACAGGGTAAAACAATCTTTTCTAGCATTTGCAATTCTCATCATGGCCAAATTTATATATGGTTGAACTGGCTTTCCATTTCATTTTTAGAAAGCAAATCTAAGTAACAATTTTTGCGAGCTACTGTTGATGAACATACACTATCAAATACAGCCAAATTTGCTGCTACAGGCAAAAGAACAGTTTTTTCTTTATTGTGACTTGAGTAAAAATATTCTTCCGACATTGTTTGCAAGTCTTATAAACAGGCAGATAATCTCATATAAAATGGAAAATGATAAAAATGATACATTATATAGCATTTCCTGCCTGATCTACTTGAGCAGGTCAGTGTTGACTGACACGATTAAGTCTGTGTAGGAAAGATTGCCTCTTTGCTGTCCTGTTTGCTGTCTTTGGATTTTAAATCATACTTGCAGAAATTATTCTGTCAGTAGGTTGCATTTACTTCCACTTCTGGTTAGTACTTTGTTTAGAACTAGAACCTACGATGTAGGGCTTGGCTTGCTGGCCAAGGATTTCTTTAGAGTGCTGTTCATTTGCTTAAAAAGTGTCTGATTTTCAGAGTAATTTACACCTGTAAGCACAAGTAATTTTTCATTGCAACTTAAAGCAGCTCTACATAA
>JANSTP010141780.1:0-12535 GCA_025330745.1 Cladonema radiatum | reverse complement strand
AAAATGATTGCAAATTTTCGCAGCCCGGTAAAAACATCTTGAAGATATCTCAGCCCGGTGAGTTTTGGGCACCTCACTAGGCTACTGAGGCAGGGGTGTCAGTTTACATCATCTACTTTGGATGGAATGACATATAGATTAAGGCATAAATAGATTATTGGTTTATTAGATCAATAGTTTGATTGGTTATTCATTTACAATGTTGGACTAAAATATCTTACAAAAGGGATAAAACTGAGCAGTTTTCAGATTTCGACTTTTCATTAAGCATGCATTTTTGAGTAGAGAAATAGCGACAAGGCAATATTTGATGATTCCGCTTTTTAGCCACCCTAAAAGGACTACAAAAACATCCAAGAAGTGAGCTGTGTGGCTTTCATCCATTAACCTTAGAGCACAAGACTCAACGCTCATATCAACAAATCGCGTGATAATCACTTTCTTGCGACCTAAAAATCTCTCCTATCAACTTTAACTTGCAATGCAGAGCTACACTGTAAAAGCTTCGGGCTGTGGATGTAGATGGTTGTAGATGTATCTATGCAGCCAGGTTATCGGATCCAATGGTCAATTGGTGGATGGATGGATAAATCGTTTGGTTGACGGATTTGTTAATTGTTCAATGAATGGAGCGATTAATCAATGTATCAATAGCATCGTTGGGTTATTGGATCTTTGGACCAATGGACTGATAAATTGTTGGATCAATTGATGTATTAGATAGGTTATTGGATTGAAAAATCGATAGATTGTTAGATCAATGGTTTGTTGGATTGATAGTTATTTGGATCAATATTTGGATGGATGAATAATTTTGATTAATGGATTAATTGATTGTTTAATAGATGGATCATTCAAATTGATTAATTGATTGATTGTTATATTGACAGATCAATAAATTGGCAGATAAAAAGGTCAATAGATCGTTGCCTCGATGGAGCCTTTGATCGATAGATTGATTAAGTGTTGGATCATCGATTATTGATATTCGTCCTTGAGATAAAGACAAAATCATAATCTTTTTGATGACTTGACTTTTTATACGTCAAAAAATGGAAACTGTTAGTTTTGGGGCTGTCAGTCACAATAGCGCTCTCCCTCACAGTGCCCTCACTCTCCCTCCCTCCCTCTCTTTAGCAAAATAGACCTCATATTAGCTTCTTATATTTCTTTCTATTCCTGATAATTTTTGCCAAGCCTTTGTGATCATATTTACACCATGTGTTGGAATACTATCAAATTCCAAAAATTCAAAGAGAAAAAATTTTCAGGGAGTAAATTTGTCAAATCTTAGCTAGAAAAGTCAAAAATTAGTAAAGTATCGTGTTTTTGAGACAAATTGTGACAAAAGCACAAAATCGTTTTTTATGATTATGTTAAATGTAATCAAACATACAGTATGTGCTCGATAAGTGGAACCTCCATGGAACCCAAAAAACCAGTTCCACTTATCGAAAGTTCCACTTATGCGATGGAAAATCCAAAGAAAATGAATCCAAGAGACCATGAAAATTGATTCCAGTTAGCGAAAGTTCCACTTATCCAGGGCTCCACTTAAGGAGCGTATACTGTATATAAAGGCAAAGAATCTAAAATTGTAACTGATATAAGCTTTCTTGAGGTAAAAAAACGTATTGAAAAAAATTCTTCACCTAAAGTATTGTATTATAATAAAGTTTAGTAATGTAATCATATTTAGTAATTGTTTGCACAGTCCTGGCCCAATTGCAAGTCGGTTCATTTTTTCATTAATCTGTTTTGGGTGGACTTCTTTGGGTGCTGTTATAGGGTCGAGGATAAATTACCCTCTTCCCTCTACCTAGAACTTGATATGCCTAATGAAACTTGATGAAACTCCGTAGAATGGTAGGACAGCATGCGAACTTGAAAAAATACCTAAGTCAATATCATTAACCTTACAGAAAAATAGTGAGGTGACCACAAATTGCAGCAATTAGCGATTTTCGATATGCATGATTGAGAAAAATGAAAATTTGATGACACCATCAAAAATTATCTGACATTGTCCCAAGATACTTTGATAACAACAAAAGGGTAAAATTAAGATCAAAGACTGAGTGCAAGTATTTTGAATATTGTTGCTCTGTTTGGTGTTGTCGGTCAAAAAAACCCAGCAAAGTTGTGTTATACACAGAAACATGGACACTTCTTTGACTCATCAGGGGATATGGACCTGAAACTTGGCTAAAATGCTCCTAAATAAATTCAACTGAACGTCAAAAGGTGGCTTTACTTTTTTACCGTAAAGAAAGTTGATGTGGGATCAGGTGAGGGCTAAGTCTATCCAACAGCCTACTCCAAACATGAAAATAGATTTAAGACCTGAGGAATTTGAAAATAGATGCTGTGTAGTCCCAAAATCTTCACGCTGAAACAATTTCATTGTCGTCTAATGTCGTAGTTGAGACAACTTTTTTAGGGGCTTTTCCACTTGGCCGAAATCTATTTATCCAACATCTCATTCATTTGTCTGGCAAAAAATGAATTCAGTTCAGACATTGGTCGACCCACTTGTCAGACATATTGTTTTATCGACTATCCAATCGTTCAACAACTGAAATTTAGTGACAATTAAACTAAGTAACTGAAAATACACGGATGAAAATCTTATATTTTGAAAAGTATTTTATGAGGAGCTGTTATGAACCACACCAACACACGCCTAGCGAAAAAAATATCACACCTACCTGCACGCAGCCAAAAAAACGTTGCACCCACTCACGCCTATCCACAAATAGGTCACACTCACACACATCTAGCCAAACTAATGTCCCATCCACCCATACCCATCAAAAAATTTCGTTACACCCACCAACACCTGGTTAAAAAAGGTTACGCTCATCCACATCCACCTAAAAAATTGCCCTAGCAATACTCACCCACAACCAGCTAAACAATGTCACAAACGTTCACATCTACCCATACCTACTCATACTCAGCATATGAATTCAACACACAGCTGAAAAATGCAACACTCGCCCCCTCCCCCCAGCTAGCCAAAAAAATGCAAAAGCCAACCACATTCAAACTAAGAAATATAACACACATTTTCATCCAGACAAAATTATTTGAACCATAAAATATTGACCCAAAAAGGACCATACCCGACCAAAAATAAGACCTATGCACCCAAGAATATTTTAGTTTTAAAGCCTGGGTGTTGGCCAACATTGCACTTTTCGGCAGGAGTGTTGGTGATTGTGGTTTGGTGTGAAATTTTTTAGCTTGGTGTTATATTTATTGGATAGGTATGGGTTTCTTTGACATTTGAAAAAGGGTGATTTTGTCACATTTTTTCTCAACAACACGATGCCTCACTAATTTTTGACTTTTTTGCCACAATTTGACAAATTTACCCCTGAAAATTTTTCTCATTGAATATTTTGAATTTATCGTCTTTCAACACATGATGCAAGTATGATCAGAAAGGCTAGATAGAAATTATCAGGGCTAAAAAGAAATATAAGAAGTTAAAATGAGGTCTATTTACCATTACTGTAAATTTTGAGATATTACGCACTGTGAGGTAGAGCACTATTGTGACTGATAGACCCAAAACTAACCTTGCTAACATTCATATTCGTAATCTCCATAAAATTTGCCAATTTTTGATATATAGAAAGTCAAGTCACCAAAAAGGTTATGAAACCGCCAAAAGTGGCTTTTATCTCATGGACTTTCTGCTTGACTGATGGATCAATAAACAGATGCATCAACTGATAAATACGTTAATGTATTATTGGAACGACGGATCTATGAACTTATGAATAGTTTGATTTATAGATGGATGGATCCTTCGATCGCTGGCTTAACGAATCTCTAGATAATCGATTGAACATTTGATCGTTGGATTGATAGAGCAATCGATTTTTGGATCGACTGATCAATTGATAGTTCGATCAATAGATTGTGGAATTGGTAGATTGTTGAATCGATGGAATGGACTATTGGATTAATGGATTGTTAGATCAATAGATTGTTGGATCGATGGATCAATGATCTAGCTGATAATTAGAACTATTAAAAAGCAATTCATGTTTTGAAATATTTTTACCCCATTGTTTGCTCTCAAAGTATTAGGACTATGCCAAATGATAACAAGTCTTTGCAAACAGTTTTCAAAACGTTTTAACGGAATATGCTGCTCTTTAGATTTTCATGCTTTTTTATTTATTCTTAGATAATAGAATTTAGCGATCTTTGCAGGACTTCTACTATCTGCTAAAAAAACCAATATCAAACTTTCGAATTTTGGAAGGCATACTTGTCACCTTTGCCTACGAAAACTATATTCTAAGCTACGAAAACTATTGGCTTTGAAATATATAATTCAGAAATACCAGAAGGTACCAGAAAGGTTAGTAAAAGGTTTTTTCAGTTACTCAACATTGAATTGCCCCAAGACATTTATGGTCTTACATATTTAAAGGCTTAGTATTGAGGCTATTTAGTTTTTGTAACATAAAATATTTGGATCATTAGGGAAATAGTTAGTTTGATCCATGGGCTGATCAATATTCATAACGGGCAATTTCATTTGTTAAATGTAATAGTTCCAAAATTTTGAAGATCCCAAAATGCAGTTTTGAACAACAGTCCCAAAAGGTTTAGGGAAAAAGTACCAATTTACCAACCTTCTGGTTTCGAATTATATATTTTTTGTACAACAACCAATTGCCCAATACTTGACAGTTAAAAATTTTACCAGCACGCATTTTCAGACAAAAATCTTCCTCAGCAACACCTTACTGTTGCCATAGCAATAGCATGTTGGGACCTTAGTAATTCGATTTTCACGTTTGGACTTTTTTAACAAGATAATTGCAGATTTTGATGAAAAATTTCCATTCACAGATGTTCTAGTATTATTTTGCCTGCCCAGTAGGAAAAAACTCTTAGAAATGATATTTTGTCATATAATATCGTAAATTAGAGGTGCTGGGGTAAAAGTGTGTTGATGTTCTCTTGGCCTCAAAATAGCTTACAAAACCTATTGAAAAGCATAGATATTAAAAGAATCTCTATTGAGATTCCGTTAATATCTTTAGTGAAAACTCGTGTTTTTGCAGTATTGCTGACAATTTGATAGCTTCATCCTTATCAAAGTTATACAGAAGTGTAAATACAAGTAAGCAAAGGATTGGGTAATTAGTATGTAAAGTGTCATTGTCATCGCCATAGTTATCATGGATCATGATTTATGGAGGGGAAGTGCACTAACTGTCCTGAATGGTAAACAAAAGCACCGCACAAATTACGTTAACTTGAATCTTCATTAATGCACTTATTTATTTATTTCTCTCTTGGATCTAAAATCATGAGCATTGAGTTATATACATACTTTGTTTTGTACAACTCAATACGCGAATATTCCCGGAAGTATTCCTCGATTCTAAATTATTATAGCTATCGAGAAGAATTAAAGTGTTAATGGTCCACTCGCTGCACGCAGCTCGTATTGGCCTTCTAACGCAGTCTCAGATTGCCACTCGATCCTTTGCCTATATCAATGTTATAAAACCTCTAACACATATTATATATTATTGGTCTTGATATTAGGTTTTTTTATAAAAGCTACTGCACTTTAAAAATTATTAGTAGTTACGATGTTAACAGGATTAAAATAATAGATCCCCCTCCTAAAAAGGCATCACACGACGCTGAAGCGTCTTACAATCCTGCTAGTGCAGATCAAGCAAAGAATCGCTATGCAATCGCTTGCTGAAAATGTGCTATCTGTTATTTAAAACAGGTGAGAAAAAAAGTAAAAGAAAGGCAGTTATCATCGCAACTAACCGTAAAAATTGGACAAAAAATTCCCAGAACCATTTGGGTTTTAAGTGTACAAAGAGTTTAGTTACTAAAGGCAAAATACAGAAGAAGTTAAAAACGTTTTCCAGAACAGACCTTCAAATGATGTTATAGGCCGTTGCCATAGCAACCAACCATCAAAATCGACTTGAAAAATTTGGAACAATTTTATGTGCATGTTTACCAATTTTGGTTACAAAAGGCGAAGTGCAGATGAAGTTATTATTTTGAAAATGGAACTTTTAATTATCTTATAAGCTGTTGCTATAAACTGTCAGAATTGGGTCCAAAATATGCAGGATTATTTCATTTCATCAGGATCATCAAGGCAAAATACAGTTGAAGTTATAGAAAATTTTCCCCATTAGAATTACTCCCGTTTTCCATACCGAAATTCTCATACGGATATCAGTTGGAACATTGGAGTGGTTCACCTCAAACTTTTTAGACGTTTTCTGATTGGTTTTCTTTTCGAAGAGTTCTGAGCCAATTCGTTTTCGTTTTTCCAAATAAGGCTCACTCACTTCCATTGCAAACATTGACAAAATGCTTAAAGTTTTTCTGGGTATAGTTTTCCTTAATCCTCCCACCTCTTCTTTCTTTGCAATGCGTGGAAATTTTATTTGCCCTCCTCATTTTCATTGATTTCGTCGTTTCGTCATTCAAAAATGGACTAGCACTGCAGTATTCTGTTGCAAGCTGTGGTCCAGGCTTATACTATAGCTTCACATTTTCTTAAGGGATCTGTAAATTTAAACGGCTAAGCTAGTTCTTCAGAACTCTGATTGCTTAGACTTTGTTTAATTACATGGAGAAGATGAGCCTTTTGGTCTAAGCTTGATACAAAATGTTTAGTTTTCTGTTCTTAACAAATTGTTCATAAATTAAACAAAGTATGTAACTGGGAAAAAGAGTACACCAAATTTTATGTAGTTTGTAAGAACTCAAGGCAGAGTCCCCTGCACGAGACTAAAATATGCCGGGGCATGTTTCCTATTTGATATATTAATTAATCATCAATGCAACACTGCTATTTGTTGAAAGCAAAGAATCTCCTCATACATACTACCACTGACTAACATGGACTACTTTATAAATTTATTACTTTATTTTGATTTTCAAATCTTGAAAATTTGAGGGGACCATGGCCTCTCTGGCACCCCTCGGTAGCACGAGCCTTGTTCATGGGCAGTACTTTTTTAATATTAGGAAATTGGATAAACTGATTTTTCAGGTAGATTAGGTCCCAGTTCGGAGAAGTTTGATGTCGGGGCAGTCTTGATATTATTTTTTCCTGTTACAGCAAGCCTGTCATAACAGACCACGTGACTTGCACATACTTTGAGACAAAATCGATGACATCATTACGCATCTTGGAAAATTTTCAATAGCTCAAACAGGATTTGAATTCATTATTATTTACAATAGATTTCGTCCTAAATATGGAAGCTTTCAGTTATAGAACATTGTCATATGTATATGTTCAAAACTAAAGGTAATGAAACTCGTTTGAGCAGTCTTGCCAATGTCAAGAAAAGTGAAATGTTAATTATTTCTAATTAATGAGGTGGAGTATTGGGAGGCAGCTGTAAATTTAATGAACGAATAAAAAAAGGAGGGAGCACTAACTCAGAAATTAATTGTGTATATTTATTAATTCAGGCTATTTATTTATAGCCGGTGGTAGAAACATTCGTTAAAAATACATCTAGAAGTATATACTACGTAAATTATTTGTCGACTGAGTTTGTGGACTCTCGACTTTCAACTTGTGCGGACCCATTTCCTGTTTCTCTTCTTCCCAACGTTGCTTTGTCTTTAAAAGATGTCAAAATTGCTATTGCGCTAATTTTCTTCATCGATATTAAATATTTTTTATTTGTCTTATTACTCACAATATAAATCAGTGGATCGAGTATGTAACCTGTTATGTCAATCACTAACAAAAACACAATAACTTGTCTCGTTGATATTGTTTTTACATGTAACAATACAAGGATTAAAGTTGGAATCATCGAGCAAATTGTGTATGATACATCCATCAGAATCATTGTTTTATATAGTTTATTACTGTCTCTAATACTACTTTCAGAACGACGAATACTTCTTCTCTTGCGAGTTCTTCTGCGCTGTTTTGTGATTATGTATACGGAACAAATGATCGAGCCAGTGCATATGAGCAACCGAGTTGAAAACAATACTTCTGGAATATAATCTGATAATTCTTTGTAAATAGCGAAAGGCAAAAATATAAAAAATGATAAAATGTATATAAATACTATTATTAAAATTATTTTCCTCTTTGTAACTTTGTTGTGGTAATTAATCGCATAATATACAATGAAAACTTGGTCCAATAAAATTATCAAATGTAATGCATGATAAACATTTGTCTGTAAAAGCATGATACCATAACATATCAGAAATACATTATTTTCTTTGACATCTTCGACTAAAAGTTCTGTTCCCAATAAGGATGGTTTCACTAAACATGTTGGAATGCCCAATACACAAAGATTAAGTAACAACAGTTTATTGTTATTTAAAGCTGTAAATTTTCGAGAAGTCTTCCATATAATGTATATGCTAACACAATACACAAATATTGCAATCAGGCCTAAAAAACCAGTTAATGATATTGCTACAATACTAAGAAGCATTGCGTTCAAATAAGACAATATGCTAAAAATATGACTTTAAGCTTCGATTATTGCAAATCAGAAACCGTTGCATCTAAAGCTCTGACACACAATGGAAACGATTTGTATTATTAATTAAGTAAGCTGTGTCTTTAAACCATTCCTTCGTGAATTAATTGATAACTTTTTTGAATATATACAAAAGCAAAAAGTCCTATATAGGAAATCAGATAAATGGAAGATAGAATATTGAATCTGACAATGATAATAATAACAACAACAATAAATTACGTCATTGTCTTTAAGAATCTCACTTCAGAAATAATTGGTACCATGATGCTTGCATTTTAGGTGATAATAAATGCTTTTTGTAGGATTTACTTTTCAGTTTTTAAAATTCATAAAGCTTGATTAAGTTAATACATATTAAAAACAACAGCTTGCTTGCTGAATCATTGAGCTATTGAACCCAATATGCACACTCATGCATCCGTGCATCAAGGATTAAGCTCGAAAACTA
This sequence comes from Cladonema radiatum, assembly GCA_025330745.1. Taxonomy (NCBI): domain Eukaryota; kingdom Metazoa; phylum Cnidaria; class Hydrozoa; order Anthoathecata; family Cladonematidae; genus Cladonema; species Cladonema radiatum. The sequence goes on along the minus strand of JANSTP010141780.1, from coordinate 3,544 downwards.
GATATGCAGCTTATCATGTGTCTTCCACGTGATCTCTTGAAGGCACCACGTGCATTGTGTACTTTTATGAGCCATGTTTATATAATATGTATATTAGGCTATAGACAGACAAGTAACCCTACTTTACTTCGCAGAATAAGGGATACTAAACAATGTTTATTGCACCGCATTCTTGATGTTCAAAGGATGTCAGAAAAGTTGTATTTCAACTTTTGGTGAAAAAAACATCATTTCATCAACAATATCTCAGCAGCTGTTAGCTTTTTAATGCAATTAATACAATCGAATCCACGCATATTTTATCTAATAAATTCATTCATATTCAAAATTTTATGACAGCAAATTCAATACTGGTAAACATGTTACAGGAATTCTTTGAACAGCTTTTCCATCCCTGTTACCTTAGATTAGCAACACAAAGTTTACTTCTTAACTTACCTTCTTTACTACATTTTCCTGAGAATTTCTTGGTTTGAGGCTCAAACTGCCCTCCGGTTTTCTAGTGAGCTTAATATTCTTTTTCCAGGACACGATAATGGATATATATGGTCGCTTATTTGGGCTAGTCTAAGCCAGTAAAGAAATATATAAAGGATCACCATGGCAATTTGGATTCGTCACTGGAGATGCTTCATCCCTGTAAACTAAAGGCTTACTACTTATCGATAAAATCCAAAGCATATAGTTTTGCAGTATTTTAATTATCAAATTTTTTTGTTTGCTTTTTACCGCATCTGGACCGTGCTTTTTTGATTTGTCAAATCTTCGGTTCAGCAAGTTTTTTTAGGAAAATCATTTGCACAGAACAAGTTCAACCCTTTAAGGATTAAAATGATTTAATGCTAATAATCAAATTTAGGAAAGGTGACAAGAAACAAGACTTTATCTACAGAGAAACACCAGGAAGCCATCCCCATCTCAGTCCGAGTAGGATTAAAAGACTTGATTTTAAAACCGGTAGAAAATTTTACTAATAACTGTTTTTTCTTAAGCAGATATTCTGTTGCTGACAGTCCCAAATCCTATTTTGTTATTTTCAAGACATTCAGTTTCGGCGCAAAAAACAATACTTGTAAAAAAGTTTTCTTCAATTTAAGTAATCTTATGTTTAAATAATTGTGGTTGTTTCTTTAAAGCTGATGTGAATAGCTTTTAGTAACTCTGCTTTTGAATGAGGGGGAGTTTATTCAATTATACTTGATAGGTACTTGAAATCCTATTAAACAGCTGTTGAATGCAAGGGATTAAGTATGTCATATTCTACCTTACTAAGCATTAAGCAAACTTTATGATAAATGTCGAGAGTTTGATAAGAAAATGCATGATGTAATCATAGACTATCTTATCATAGACCATTCTTCGTTAGGAAGAAAGTTTGGGAAATCAAATCAGAAAATCTTAACTCCTTTTCTGTCTGACTTCGACGAAGCAAGAAAGGTTTATAGCATTTTTTTATCAATTTTGGGTTAACATCTGTGGAGCGAGCATGTCTCAAGTTTAATACTTTGTAGGTTGTCTCTCTTTGTTCTAAACAACTTTGCAGGGATGACAAAATTCAGAAGCATTGTATAGGGAAAACTAGAGGTGCTTTTTTTATTGAATATTATTTAAAGTTGATGTAACTACTAATCAATGAGTCACAAAAGCAAAACATAATTCTCGTGCAATTCTGAACATTTTGTTTTAGAGTGATATTATACAGAGCTGACGACACGAGTTTAAAAATTGGTGAGGGGCTAAAAAAACAAAATATTTCGCCCACCATAATTGACTAAGAAAAATTTGAAATGTAGGAGCTTATAGTAGGAGTATTAAAGCAGTTTCAAACGCTTATTTTTAATGGAGTTTCCTGAAATAAAAAAAGCATTTTTGAAACTATGAGAGTGCTATATGAGTAGTATAGACTATATAAGAATGTTTTATGGATGAAATTTACATGCAAATTAATAGAATGCATCAAATGTTTCTGCGCTGTGTTCAGTTTGGTTTAAAAACTTCTTTTGGTTTCCGCCAGATTAGTGGCACACTCAATTAGTGTAACTTTCCTCGTGGAAACATGAAGTAATATTAAGACATTAAGTAACATTAGTAATAACACTAATAATATTAATATCAAGTGTTTGTAAAGAATATTAATTACTATTAATATTTCGATCCTTCGATAGGTGGAACTATCTTTTTGTTTAAAATGAGCTGTTTTTAATGTCAAAAGTGGAAATTTTCTCAAAAATCGTGAATAAAGCATCTTTGCTCTAATATCTTTACAAATACATAATTGCAATTAGATGAAACATTAGAATTAATTTCTATAAAGGAAGAGCTAGGATCATTCAACAAAAGTTGGCTTTCTTTACTTGAATGTCTATTCCAAAGGAGTTTCGTTACTTTTTTGTTCAGCAAAAGAGTGCTTGTGCCCCCTCGGGAAAAATGTAGAAAAATAAAACTACTAGAAATGATCAAAAGAAATGTTGAGATATGTTGCTACAATACTTTTTGCAATTTAGAATGGGATACATAAATATATTGAAACATATTTCTGGAATCTTCAACGGCATATATCAATGATATGAACTCATAATCGTCAACTGTAATTGTCTAATAACGGCAATCTAGAGTTTAATAAGGTTGCTATTGGCCAACTATTCAGAATTAATTAAATTTGTCTGGCTACGATAGGTCAGACAATTTAAGATTAATTTTGAGCTACATTTTTTTGTAATGACACTTGTGTAACTATTTTATATCTTCAGTAGCACTTAACCATAATAAACCGAGAGAGTGGGGAACAAATTAAAATTCCGAAAAAAGAATTTGTAATCACGCCCATTCTTGTCATGGCAACGCCCAAATAAGTGTCTGGTGGTTCAATTTTTGTTGTAATTTTGAGACAAATATAGGGACAAAAATAGGGATCAAAATAGAGATTAAAAAAATTTAAGCAGCGTTTAGATATTTGGCATGCCTAATTGGCATGCTTTCTTCGAATGTATCCAATACAGATTGAAAACAGTTTTTTGAATGTACAATAAAACTGAAAAAAAAAAAAAAAATAAATAAAAACTGGTCGACAAAATTCTTCATGTGATATAAAAGGTTAAAAGCACATTTCCGCCAAAAATTTCCATTCGAGATTTCAAAAATGTAGTGGAGTGTTTAGTTTCCCATTACTGAAATATTCTCCTAATAAATTATTCCTTTATCGTAAAAGCTTCCAGATATGACAAAAATGAAAACATAATTTCGCGATTTCATGCTAGTAGCCAAAGCAGCATTGACTTTATTTTGAATAATGTCCAGTACATCTATTCAATTTGTGCATAGCATACATGCGTTAGCAAGGATAAACGTTAAGTAGTGGAAACTATCGTCTTTAGACAGCCTGATGAATATGAAATATATTCATGGTATTTACACTCTCAAATTACATGAGCATATAATTTTAAAAGCACATTCAACTGCATTCACAAAGCGTTCGCTTATTAACATTAGAAAAAGAATGCACTCAACATCTGCTATTTAATTGAAACATTGCTTATTTCTCTAT
>JANSTP010141669.1:0-12537 GCA_025330745.1 Cladonema radiatum | reverse complement strand
GGGTAGAACCTTGGGGAACTCCACACACAACACGCTTTTCATAAGATTTGTGGCCATTTGCAAATACATATTGTTTTTGAGAAGACAAAAAGGAGCGTAACCACTCATTACAAATTCCCCTTAACTCATAAAAGTTTAATTTCGATAAAAGAATATCATGGTTGACAGTATCGAAAGCCTTTTGAAAGTCTAGAAAAACTCCAATAGTAAAATGTCCATAGTCAAGCTCAGCACCGAAGCAAAACACCTTCAGCGCTGAAGCCTGATTTCCAAGGTGAACCTATAGGAACGTAGACTTACCTCAAGTCCTTTTCTACAATGGTGGACAAAAATATTTGGCACAAAGGGTAAAAATGAGGAGTTGTCAGATTTTGACTTTGAGTTGGATGGCTGGATGGTTTTGAGTTAGATGGTTTTGACCCATTCACCCAAGAAACCAAGGCTCATATAGATAAATCGTGCGATAAATCACTGTCTAGCGAAGTAAAAATGTCTCCTCTCAACTATCGCTTCTTGTGCAGAGTTATACTCAGAAAACTTGCTATTGTGCCAATATTTTTGACCATGGTTGTAGTTGAATTTTCGGACATTGGTACGTTACGGGAAAACGACTTATGAATAATGTACGAATTTAAAACAAATTAAAACTCGCTATACTGTATTTCGAAAGAAAGACTGGGGTAATTTATTGTTTTAAAAGTAAATGCGCAGAGCAGGCGATTAGATAAGATTAGATAATGTATTTCTTTCTTTCTTTCTTTTTTTTTTTTTTTTTTTTAAGATAAGATTAAGGAAACCCTAGAAAAAAACCCTGAGCAAAGAAACCCTAGAAAAAAAAAATAATAACAATGAAAGAAAAATATTTCACAAAAATATAGTCAATATACTATTGATTATAGCTGAGAGAAAAGAAGAAAAAATCAAACACAAGAAGAAAAAAGAGAAAGAAAAAAGAAAAATAATAATAATAATAATAATAGTAATAATAAAAAATAGGTTGGGGAAGCAACAATGCCAGGTGACAGATGTTGAAAACTATAAGGTAAGGTAAGTTAAGATATATTGAGGGAATGTTGAATCATTTCTCTGAACTTTAAATACATAAAACTTCAAAATCTGTGAGAAACTTGAGCAGCAGAACCAGAGAGCAGGCATACGTGTGTTGGCTAGCTAGTCTCAGCTGCTCGGCAACCGTATGCCTCTTTCCAACATCCAAATTCTCTCCCGATTTTTGTCTATGTACAAAGAAGTTAGTTGGGCCTTTATTTTACCCTCTGTCTGAATAAGAGAGGTGAAAGGTCTACTCAAAAAGCAAAAACAAAAAAACACAGTATATGCAAACAAAAACACTGTAGTAGCTATGGTAGATAGGTAGCTAGCTAGTTGTAAGATCAAGATAACAGCAAAAGTAAAGTGTGGATTTTAGTTTTTCACTTTCGAAAAGATGCCAGCATGTTTAGAAAGCTTTATGAGGATTGTGATTTTTCTTATTAAAGTGGTTTATTGCTCCTTACAATATGTAGGTAAAAAGTCTCAAATGGTAAGGAATAGATTAAACCTACACAGGAGCCATATCAAAAATAATAAGTTAGGTGCATGCTACAGGCTAGTCAACCATTTTAACAGTGGCTTATGCAAGGGCTCTAAATGCAGTGTCCAAATTATTGAAAAGTTACCTGGGGATAGTGGCAATGATAAGGCACGTAAACATAAAGAGAAAATTTGAATGCTTTCTCTAAGAACTGTTTTTCCATTTGGTTTAAAAAGTCGAATTGGTGGTGAGTCGCCTAATCTAGGCGATGTGAGTCCTATTAGTTGTAAATTTACTTCCATATCTACAATGAAAACTTATTGTAAACAGAAATGAAGACCTTTTAATAAGAATAACACAGTAACCAGTTTCTTAACTTTTCATAAAACTGTTCTAAGTAATGACCTGAAGAATGCTTTGAGTTTTATCAGAAGTTCACTATATTCCTTGTCAAAATTTAAACTTAAGAAGATTCACTGTGAGGTTACAGAGTTTTTGTTCCAAAAAGACGATTCATTTCTATATTACCAATGGTATTTATGTATTTTGGACATTATTGAAGGTCGTCTGTATAAATGTCCTAAACCTACTAACAAATTAGTTCTTCTCTACTTTCATAACAAAGGCCTAGATTTCATTAATTTTGAGAAAATTATTTCCGATAAAGAATTGATTGATAAGCTCCCAGTAAGAATAGAGAAATCAAATCTACCTGGCATATGCTATAAGTTTCCTAAACCTATAAGAGCCAAGATTTGTAACTACAAGCAATTGGTAGAGTCTTTAAATATTGACGAATTACTAAAAGATGATTCCTCTTTACCTTGCAGCTGTGATAATTATTCACCATACAAAGATGATTTTCATCAGGTGCATATTTTCACTAGTGATTTGAGAATCATTAAAAATAATAAGCTGTGCAAACTTTTTACGTTTGGGCCAAAATATAGACCCCCTGTCCAAATAGTATGGGATTCTTGTTTTCATGAAATAAAGAAGACACTTGAAGAACATCTAAATAGACTTTCCTCGTTACTGAAAATTGACAAATTTTGTTTTAATGAATGGAAAGAATTTGTCATTACCACTGTGACAGCTAAAATTGAAGGACTTAAACTAAAGCTTAAAACAAAACAATACAACAATATTTTAAAAGATGAAAATATCATCAATTGTATTAAAGACTTACAGGAAAATTTTGTCCTTGTCCCAATAGACAAAGCAACTAATAACATAGCTTTTATTTGTAAACGATTTTCTGTAAAAATTCTCTTAAGAGTATTCGGTTTGCTAGGTACCAATAATCCTACCTACAAAATTATTAATAATACTACAATTAATAATATTATCCAAAGTCATCAGGATTTTCTTGCAAACATTTGGATAAAATTTGATGAAACAAATAATAAACTTCCGTGTGCATATTGGATCCCATGATGCATAAGAAGCCTATAGGATCCAGATTTATTATCGCTAGCAAGAAATGTTCTCTTAAGCGTATAAGTAAATTTGTTTCTGCAATCTTCTCCATGTTTTATAAACAAATTGAAATTTACAGTAATAAAACTAAATTCTTCACTCATATTAACAGTTTTTGGGTCATACAAAATAATAAAATTGTTATTGAAGCTATTAACAAAATTAACTTGAAATCAAAAGCTATATCCGTCAGTACATTTGATTTTTCTACACTTTACTCCAAAATACCACACTGTAAACTTATTCAGGTTCTTAATGAAATAATAGAGTTTTGTTTTAATGGTAAATCTCATCATTGACCATTTACGGATTTGGTAGAGCTTCTTGAGTCAAAAATAAACCTCGCTCTATAATATTTACTAAAGAAATTTTAAAACGTGCAGTTAAATTCAATATTAGCAATTGTTATTTTACACTTGAAAAAAGAATATTTCTACAAGACATTGGGATACTTATGGGTTCTGATCCCGCCCCCTTTTTTTTTTTTTTTACTTTTATGAGTCCAAGTGGATAAAAAAGAAAGCTGAAGAAAATCCTGAGTTAGCTCGCCTCTTTTACTATGTATTCAGGTACATAGATGACCTGAATAAAATGTCATTTCAAGAGAACTTTAAAGACATCTACCCAAAAGAACTCGATCTCAAACTCGAATACAATGAAATTACTTCTGCTTCATTTCTAGATATGCTATCAATATAGAAGATAATAAATACACCACATCATTGTTTGACAAAAGAGACAACTTTGATTTTTCAATTGTCGGAATGCCAAATAGCAGTAGTGATATATATTTAGGAAAGTGCTTTATAATGCCATATCTGCAGGGATTCTTCGCATTTGCAGAGTAACATCACAATTTAACAATTTTTCGGCATCTTCTAAGCATTTCTTGAACAGAATGGAAGACCAAGGAGCTTCTCAACAATACCTTATAAATACTGTGAGAACACTTCTCAATAAGAACTCTGTTGAGTTTTCCAAATATGGTGTATCTGCCAATGAATTAATTCAATGTTTTATTTATCCAATAAGAATAAGCTAATTTCCCTCTGGAGCTGGTCGTCTAGTCTGTACATAAGTTTGTATTACTAAATAATCATTTTACTACTATTTTTTACTATGTTCTCGTTAGGTTTTTTTTTTGTTTTTCTTTTTTTGTTTTTGTTTTTTGTTTTTGTCTTTCCATGTCATTTGAATCTGGCGGGTGCCATCGATGGTGCAGATGACGCTTACTCGTCCGGAACACCTGGTCATATCGCTGACAATGATGCTCTTCATCCAGTTGGGTGTCATTGTTGGTCCAGATGATGATAATGGCATGGAGTTTTTTGTGGCCAATGTTTACTTTTTTTGTAATCTTGTCTTGTCTGTAAAATAGTTTCACTGGGTAATGGGCTCATGTTATCTTGACTTGATAATAGTTTTCTATTTGGTGATCATATTGCAGCATGGTGGCATACATGGTATGTTATGTCAGAGGATTGGTGGCGCTTTTCTTTGAGGTGGCCATAACAGACATGCAATATGATCTGGATATTTAATAGAATTTCTGGAATTTTGCGAGCTCTCCGTGACTCTCTCAGAATATATAAGATATTTGTAATTCGGTCGGATCCTATTGAAAGTAGTTCTTTGAAAACAAATTGCATCATGCTTCTGTAACATATATTTATAAAAAAATACATTCTATTAATTATATACTGAAACTTCAACTGTGCTTATTTGAGGTAGTATCATGCATAAAATACAAGGTTTTATAGATCTGGACATTTGCAACAACACATTTTATTATTTTTAAATCATTTTTCAGAATTGAAAAACAATTTTATAAAAGTTTTGAACATTAGTTACAAAGAATGTTTGCTCTGATATCATAGATGCATCAAGTTATTTTGAAAATTATGAGAACTTATGCAGTAAAATTTTCGTCCAAATATAAAATTTTGCTGCTAATGTATTGGTAAAAAACTTCCCAAAAAGTAATGAAAGCCAATCTCTTGAAAAATATAATTTTATTTTTGGTTCGTTAAAAAGGATATTTTACAATAGAGAACCTTTGATTAGATAGCATTTAACTGTCTGAAAATAAATATATCCTCAAATTAAGTAATGTTCAAAATTAAAAAAAAGTAAGATACAGTGAATCTGGGAAAGTGACCTGCATTTTTAAAATAGATTAAAAAATTGCTTTCCCTTAAAGAGATCATTGCAGGGCTTTACATTTATTTTATTAATCAAGATAACTTTATTCCATGTTTGAATCACAGTTTGTTTTATAGCAAGGACATTTTGCAGGCATGACCATTTTGTGGTTTAGGGCCTAGAATATTTAATAAAAAAATAAATTTGTTTTACTGACAAAAGAACTATTTTTATGATACAAAAAAGAAGAAATTTTGTTTTAATTTTAGTTTCCTGCCATAAAACAAATTTTTTTAATGCATTTTTTATTTGTCGTTCCTCTTTCACGGTACTTTTCACAGCATTTTTTTCAGCAATGTATTTTTGTGCCATTTTAATTTTAAAGCTTATGTATCTTGACTGTGAAACTGCAAAGAAAATTGAGACATAACTTCTTTGTAAATAATTCCACTTCTATTAAAAAAAATTGAGAACATCAAAAAATTATGAAAAGAAAATTCAGTAAAATTTTTATCAAAAAAAACTAAAAACCTAATTTTTTTCTAAATACACCTGAAGCATTAGATTTTTTTACCTTTAACAATCATATGACTGCTGATAAACTTCACCATTTACTCATCTTTAACTAATACTTCTTTTATATAGACATCCTTTGCTGTATTTTGTATATATGATCATTTCAACAGCATCACAACAGACAGTGTCAAAACAGTCTTTAAAGCTAATCTCTTGAAAGAAAGGATGCTGTTTTTATGGATGCGGTTCTTTCAAAATAATATTTTATAGTACCCTTTCATTTTGAAAAATAAGTTACTCTTTTTTAATATCTTATCTAGTAGAGCTAAAAAAAGTTTCCTCACAAGTCCATACATGGAACAAAACGCCATCACCGATATATTTTACTTCTATTATAAGACTTTAACTCTAAAAATAAATATTACTTACTCTAGTTTTAAATTAAATGATGTACCCAGTTTTTTGATGAAAATCACACACACTGAAAATATCTGGTATTTAAAAATGGACCGAAAATGTTGTTGCTTTTTTTGTTAAAAAATATATTGCAGAGCTTTAGATACTGTATATTCTAGAAATAGGATGCATGAGTATTATGAGTATTTAAATCATGAAAATTTTGAGCAAATTTAGTACCAATTACATGACTGACTTATTAATTAAATGTCTTTTTTAAAAACAAAAATTAGACAAATATTTTGGAAAGCTATAATTTAAAGAATTTTGATATCCTAGTTAATAATAATTTTTTTAAAAAAAAATTCTAATAATTTTTAATCTTTTCTAAACTACAAGGTTGAATTTTCATTTGTTTTTCAATATTCTTCACAAATATGATGAGGCTTACTGTATATATGTAAATCAATTTGTAGTCTATGCTAGATATGCTAAAATATATTTGCGCAAGTGATTTGATATTTTGAGAAACTGTAATTGATGATATTTTTTAAAACTTTTGTTTGTGATAAAGAACAAATTACTTTATTTTAGTTGACTTCATTAAATAAAAATCATGTTTTTTTGATTGATTACTTAAATTTAACAGTAGTAGGAAACTGGCGATTCTGGGCCACTTAATTGCCCTGTTGCTTTGATCTCAATAGGAAAGGAATGTCACAAGTAGGTGTGATGTTTTGATAAGATATAGGGTAGGAATGTCCTATAGGTATTGCTAGTCAAAAATGGCATCAAGTGTGTTACAAGTCAAAGTTTCTGAAGAGGGATTTGTATCTATGTATCGCAAAGGGGCTACTATTACTGTGTGTCCTTCAGAAATTCAAGGTTTGATTCAAGATTTCTTGTTTGCACGAAGAGCTTGTTCGCGATTTACAGACCCAAGAATTGTAGATGAAATTACCTATAACGCGGAAAAAATTTACATGAATGCTCTGGTTGGAATGTGTTCGAAACTCATGTGCAACGAAATGGGCAGAGAAATACGATTACGTTATCGTGGATGTCAAGAGAAACAGTTGAATCAATTGGGCCACGAGTATTGCTTGGAAATGGAACCTCAAATTCACACCAGAGAATGTTTTCGAAGCGCATTTTTAAAAATTGATCATTATCATCGCGTTTTTCAAAAAATATAAAGCAAAACTTATCTTTTAGATTTTTGGTTAATTTGTTATTACGTTTATATTTTATATTTTTATGTTTTTATGTTCATTTGATCTTGGTTGTAAATAAGTTTTGCGGAAAAAAATTAAAAAAAAAAAAAAAAAAAAATAAAAATTGATCATTATTTAGTGAACGAACTGTGTTTTAATACGGTGAAAAATACAATTGAAATTCCAATTACTGACTCTGAATTATACAAATCTTATGATGTTTTAGTTAAAAGTTTTGATTTTATGGAGCAATTACGGCAACATTTTATTGAAGAGTATTGTAGACGCGTTGATTTCTAATTTTTTTTTTGTGTCTGAAAAAGTTTCTAATTACTTACTTTTCTCTTTTATCACCCCCAACCCGACTTGTAAAGTTACCGCTTGTTGACGATAATTATACCTTTTTCCGACAATCTAACATGTTTCTGTCGATAATTACAATTAATCATGGATATAACTTGTCAACTTTTTTAAACCAATCAGATTGCTTGATTCAATTTTATAAACTAAAAAATCAAATCAAATGTCGCATTTGCAAATCAGATTTTGTTGGATACACAACTTAAAAAATTTTTTTTCAAAGAACGAAGGAATTCAACAAAAAAAGCAAGGTATTTTTTTTATTATTTATTAATATTTATTTAATTTACTTAAAAAGGTTATTACAATAGCATCGTTTAGGTTAGTGTCTTCATAAAATTTATTTACAATTTTTTTCATATCCCATCCAATTGATAATTTATAAGCTACAACTAGAATCTGCTGTGCAGGTGAACTCTCACGAAAAACTTCCTGAAAAAGCTTATTAATATGAAGAAACCCTCCCCATACCATACTGAAATCATATTGAACTTATATTGAACTGATAATAATGAAGCTAGCAAACTACAACAACTTGTTCTTATAAAGTTCATAACAGTTCTGAAAAATTGCCATTTTTAACTGTACTGTATAAGGAAAGAAATAAATATTTAGTGTGTCATCAGAACTTGCTGATGTTAAACATTTCTAAAGTAACATCACTAGAAGCCTGAACGAAATGATAAACCATATCCACATGTTTTGAAATAATCTAATATATAAACAGTTTGAAATGAGATTTCTTTTCTTTTCTATATCTTGGTGAAAATGGGAAGATTGCAAGGTGCAGCTATGCTAGCTATATCAACTAGACTTCTCGCAGCTACGAAATGACTTTCTAATCTGGCTAGGGATTTTCTACAGCATTATTTGATTAGAAAACAAACTAAGTAAACAAAAATAATAGCTACTATAAAGAAGCTAAATTCTTTCAACATCTCAACTTGGTTTTGTACAGTTTTTCAAAACTGTGCTGCAAAACATTCTTTACCTGGCAAAACAGTTCAATAAATTGTAAAATTGAAAAATGTCGAGTCACATACACATCTTTCTCATTATTCAAACCACACTATATTTTTTATTAAAAACAACTTTTTAAAAATTATATTTACAAAAAGATTTTGAAAGTCCCAAGAGGCTATTAACTCAAATACACAACATTATTAGTTTGTGTTTCTTTCAAAACCATCACGAGGTAATAGAGTAAAGAAAAAATAATAAAAAACTCCATAATGTATCTCACAGAACTGTACTGAGAGTTTCTTCCACTGCACCACTGCCACCACGAGGCGAGTGAGATTTAAAACTTTTGTTTACAAAACTATCGGATTCTTAATTTTTCCAAATAAGGGCGTATGGGCGGCTACGCAACGAAAAAAACAGAGACAATTTTTTTCGGATTCCGAACTTTAGGATTCGTAGAAAAAAAAAGAAGAAAGAATTTTTTTTCACGGCGGCTGCAAACTCTCACTTTTTGTGAGAGAAAAATACAAAAATGTCTGCATGTCGTTGAAAATAAATTTTGCAATACTTTCTCAGTCGCAATAAGTTTTCGCTTACCAATAAATTGATTTACATGAATACCATAGTCTTTTGGTTTTTGAGCTAAAGAGTCGAAAAATATAACTTCATCAAGTAGAAACATGAATAGTAACCAATGGTTTCCAGGTTTTGCTTTTGGTTCGTCATTCACAACAAATATACGGTTCTGCGTTTCTGTGCTTACATTTTTAATAAATTCGTCCAGAGCGTAAACTTTTGGAGCTTATTTTCGAACAGCAGGACATAAATTTAAATAGTCTTTAATTTGTAGAGTATTCATTTAAAAGTCTTTTAAAATTTCACGAGATTTATAGATTTTGATAACGCAATCATATTCTGCATATAAGATTATATTTGATGCTTGTTAAAGAGCTGCGGAGAACTGCATTGATACACGTAGTGCTCTATTCCTTTTAAGTTCTTGATGTCCCCCATGACAGAGGGAAGGGCTAAGGTCGAAACCAAAAATAGAATATCCGTCGTTGAATTTTTTTCTGCTAACGTCAAATCCTTCGTCTCTAGACATTTTTCAACAGGCTTGAAATAAGCAGCGGTAGGCATCTAAATAATCTCCTGCTTCAAATTTTAAGGTTAGTGGGTTATTTGGAACCGATTTCCCGTTAAGGTAGAGAGCAACGCTAGAAACTCCATTGTTTTTGAAATTAAATGGGTTCTGAGTATGTGTCCCTGAAAAAGCCGCATTGTTATCCACAATGATAAATACTCTGTTGGGTAAATCCCCTAAGACTGCGTTTTCCCAGTTTATATTTGTTAAGCCAGCAGCTACAGAAAAGACTTTGACTTCCACACGGCTTATCGGGTAAAGTGCGGGTCCACTGTCCATCTGTTTTTGGAACTCTATGTATTTTGTTGGATTCAATTCAACCAAGGATGTATGAGGTTAAAAGGATAGAGCACTAGAAATCGAAAGTAGTAACTTCTATTGTCTTTTCCATTGTTTTCAAATTCAATAGCGCGAGAGGTTCGTCGTATTAGCTGGCGCGCTTTTTCTCAAGCGGGAAGCTCAAAAATTAAATTTTTTGGACCGATATATGTTTCTTTTTTGTTTTATATCAAAAAGCTTGATATCGAAAGCTTTAGAGAGTAGCCTTCCAGTTTGTCTCGTTTATTCCAGAATAAGTTCGAGTAAGTAAATTCTCAATTGGTTTCGTTATTCACTTGTTCCATCTATTTTTGAGTCGGTAGGTAGGCTGCGTTTACTGGCTTGCACTGCCATGTATGAAAGCTTCTTATACTTAGCTCTTGAGGTTTTCCAAGCATGCTCTAATGTTTTTTTAGATACTACATAGAATATAGTTACTAAAAATATTACACTGAATCTCCGGAAAACCTTTAGTTTTTCTGGATTGTTGTTTGAATTTTTGGGAAAATATGCTTTGAGGCATGGAGCTGACACTCTCCATAAGGCATTTATCACTACTGAACTTTTTTATTCTCAAGTTATTGTTTGATTTAGTCAAAACTTAGAGCTATATCTTAGCAGTTTTTAAGATCTTTTTGGCTGTCTAGCAGTGGAGCTTTAAGGAATTTTTTATCCTTTCTCAGGAGGACCTAAAAATATTTAGTTAGCTAGTTAATTAACATCCTCGTTGAATGACAACTTGTAACCTAGTGCTGCTGATCAAAGTGAAGAAATTCAGAGTGATACTCTCTCAGACTACTCCATTAAAATTAAACTAGAGAATGACCTCTGTCAGTTTGGTAATGCTAGCTGACAGTGATATGGCTTTCTTCAAAAATTTTGTCGTTGTACCTGAAAAATTTGCTGGCACTTAACACATTTTGTGAAACTGGTTACTATTTATATTCTGCTAGTAACCAAACTTATGGAGCCTTAACATAACACAGCGATAACAATAGCGAACAACAGAGCATCGATTTTTGTCAAAACATAAATCTAAACTTATTGAATGCCATGACTTTGGAATAAAAAACAAGTTGGTATTATGTTGAGTCACTAAACATTCAAGTGTATGCAAGAACATATCTCCTTTATTGAACATGAAACTGGAGAAAAAATGCTACATTTACAATATTTTTTCCCAATATGGTTATTTATTTTCTTAATTTCTTATTTATTCCATACTTTATTTAAAGTTGATAAACTAAATACAAAAAAAATATATTGTATACATAGCTAGGACATAACCAGCCTAGAAAGTTTTATCAATGGACTCTTCACTCATAAGAAAGAGGTAGTTTTGCTAGAAAAAAAATAGGTGGTATTTATTTAAAAAAACAGAAAAGGTGGTATTGAAAAAATTAAATTAATACACAATATTGAATTTATGAATGCCCAAGCTGAATTTAAAAAATCAACCAATTTGAATTGAACCGTCCTTTTTATATATTGCTTTTTAAGATAATCCTTGCTTGTGACGATAAAATTTAGAAAACATTTACTAGCATAGTGATTTACATAGTTCTTAGACCAGTCTGGAAGTATGCCTGATGCCACACCACACATTTTTTTCCCAGACTTTGTGTCACCCTTTAAATTTTTTGAATGGGACACTTGTGTCGTTTATGACCATCTGAGTTTTCTAATAAAAGTATTATCACTCTTCTTGCTCTTCGTCCCCAGGCAGCAGGTCAGATGATGAATTAATATTAAGTTAAAACTAATTTGCCGCACTCATTCAGGTTTTTCTCTAGCTGTTGTATACGAAAAATTTCTTCAAAAAGTGCCCTATTCAGATTGGTCAGATTCTAAGAATTTATTTGTATTTCAATATAAAAACAACAGACAACATTTGACAATTTCAAGAATCCATTTCTATTGTTTCTCTCGCTGTGGAGATACAAATTTTTTATCTCCTTATTCTTTTATTCTGTACTCCTTGGATTTAATGCAATGTCATTGAGGTTCTGCAATAAAATGTGTTGTTATCTTCGTTCGTCAAGTTTTTATGGAGTCCATTTTTATAAGAACTCTCTAATTACTTGCAAGCACATTTCTAAAAACCATTTAAAATACATAGAACTATTTACTAGATAGATCGATCTAGCTATATGTACAACATTAACCTAGGATTGAAGGGACACCATTTGCTAAAGATAATAGTAGGAACAGGGCACCTTCATGATAATTAAATGATGGAAATGAGATAACTAATCCCCTTTTAGAAGTGCAAATAAAGTTTAACAAGTTGTTTTACGGTGGGTTATCCTCAAATGTTTTTCATACCCTTAGTTAAAAAGTAGGACATACCCAGACATACCCTGACATTAACAATAATGGCATCTAGTCTAGTAGCTAGCTATTCTGCTTTTATGCCAAATAAATATGGTTTCTCTAAAGTCCTGCTACTTCATTTGAGTTGAAACTCTCCATTA
>JANSTP010141558.1:0-12538 GCA_025330745.1 Cladonema radiatum | reverse complement strand
TTAACCTAGTTTGATAGGAAAATAATTTTATTAAAATTTTAAGTCTTGGAATAGAGTCTTGGAATTCAGATAGTCTTGGAATTTTTTATTGAAAGAGGTAATTTAAGCCATAACCTAGAGCCTAAAACGTTAAGTAAGCATTCACCGAAGTTTATTGTTTATTGCTTATTGTTCTACTTGTAATGTCGCCCTTATTTCTCAAATCTTAATGGCATTTATTTGACAGAGGAATACACATACGGCACGCCAGACACGTACGGCATGCAAGGCAGGTAAGGGCACGCAAGGCATGCGAGACACGTAAGGGCACGCAAGGCACGTAAGGTACACAGGGCACGTAATTTAGCAAATTCTAGTTTTTTTTTACTGTCCTTCACTCCCTTTTTTGCACTGATATCTGGGGGTTTTTGTTCCTCTGTTTTTTCTCCAAGAAATTATCATTTAATGAATCCCACAATCCAGTTACCTGGTTTTGTCAAGGTTTTATGATGCTAACCAGGCTAGTGTCCGGTAGTTTCGCCCGACTAAAAGTTTTCCCTGGCTACCAAAACATTCGTGTAGGTAGCAAATCTTGGCAATTTAAATCAATATTACTTAAGTTGATTTAGACTTAATGAGACAACAAAATTCATGCTTGATTATACTCTTTTAAGTTACTAGTTTTAACCATTAGAGTCATTTTTTATGTACATGTGCATTGTTTTTAAAAATCATGTCAGCATGCTGGGCTAGCAGAAAAAGTTATCGAATAACGCCACTAATATTAAAATCTGTGTACAGGAAAGACAATATTTTTCAAAGCGCAGATTCAATTACAAGATAAATTGAAAATGTTAAGTAAGATTTATGATAAGAGTTTGCCCATATTTTTTCAGTCAACAACGCCACCCTCTTTGCTAAGAGCAATGTTCCACAAAATTGGGAAGTGCTTGGGAGCAGTCTAAACACTCTTCGCAAAGAGGATGATTTGCTTGCAAATTATACCCGTAATTCAGGGCATTATGGTATAATATGAAATTAAAAAAATTGGGTTTTAGGCTCAGCGCTAGGAAGATAAAATTAAAATGAAATGTCTCTTTTTTCATGCTTCATTTATTCTATATTGTGAAAAAATTATTGAAATAATATAGCTTAGTACAGAAAAAAAGTAGCTTTGTAGTAGCTTTGTTTGAGAGTCTGTTTTAAGATGTTGCTATTACTACATAAAGATACATATAGATTTAAATTATTCAAATTAAGTAAAGTAAATTTATCCTCATCAGTATAGTAAGATGGTTTTGGAGCATTTTTTAACATGTTTTCTATTTTTTTAATCTAAAATCTCCCAAGAGTAGGAATGTTCCCAAATTTCTCTCAATTACAGATCAGATGTAATCTTAAACAACCTTTGGGAACCTTATAATGATCTTTGTTTGCATGAGAATCAATGCTGGCCCAAAGGGTCATTTTTTTATGCCAAAATGCTTGTACACCCCCTCCCACCAATCATACAGGGAGGGGGTCCAGAATATTTTCTAAAACTAAAGTAATTTATGAAAAAATTCTATTTTCAATTATGAAAGAACTTTATTTCTAATTATTCTACGCAAGAGGTTTTATGCATTTTATCATCTGGAGCACATGTGCATTCTTCTCAATTAATGTTAAGAACTTCCCTTGTCAGAATTAGGGATATGGTTGGTGTGGTTTAGGACGTGACGAAGTAGGAGAATCATAATATTTCAAAATGAAGGGATTATCCGTAATGGGGGGGGGGTGATCTGAAAATGTGAAGTAGTAACTGGGTTGTAACTGTGAAGTGGGGGTTGTAACTGCTCTATAAAACTATGTGAAAGTTCAGGTTTAGTAGCTAGCTAATATTCAGATGAATAAATATTGTTTTATTTCTTATCAGTGTGAATTATGGAGGGAGATCCATAAATCAATAAAAAATAGTATTGCACATAACACCAATATGGTGTCTTCATGTTTGCGACGAATAAATTTAATTTCAATTCGACGACAAAACATATGGTATTCTGCTTCAGTAAATAAATCTCTAGTATATAGTTTATGTTATCCTTTTTTGTCACAGAATGCTGGAAGAACGATGGTTACCGGTGGTGTCATTATGGACCAAAAATGGTTCCAGGGAAAAACCCCACCACGCAAAAACGTTACTATGCAGCTTACATGAGCAATGGGAAAGTTTCGAAATTCCACAAGAACGTTTATCAACTGATCAACGATGATCGTGACCGGGTTCCTGTTGTCGTTCATTATTTCGGCGACCATACTGTAGCAGCGCATCGTGACACGAAATATCGCGAGACAGCAAACGTAGATAAATCGTTAGAGCATCAGTATTCAAAATTTAGCAGTAGTGATCGAGGCAATTTTGCTGTTCATCGAGCCCTTAAACCAAAACAAATCAAAAAGTGTATCATCAATAAAGAAGAGTTCCGTGAGTTGCATCAAATCGCAAACGGACTTGGAAATTATGTGCGTTTAATTTCACATCACCCTGATCTTATTATTGTTTTCGCCATGAAAGAGATATCAGACGATTTAGAGAACCTGATTAAATTCGACCAAACTAGTCGACCATTATTTTCGTACAGCAATTCGTATGAGCTCGGCGAGTTTATCGTTTCAACATTTTTATTTACCCACCCGGCGTTCGCCGAACGACCAACCATCCCCTCGCATTTCGTTATTCATGAGAAGTCTTGTGGATTAGCGCATCAAGAAATGTGTCGTATATTAGCTCAAATGGTTCCGAGTCTAACCTCTAGTTCTAACCCTGTTGTTTTGAATCTTGATCCAAATAAGTTTTCTGCTATCAGTACAGTTTTCCCTAGCATGCACACGCTGTTTTCTTGGAAAGACGTCATCGCCAACACAAAAGCCTGGCTGTACGCAAATGGTGCTAGCCAGCAGGAGGTTACAGTATATATTGAAGATTTGCGACAACTATTCTCGAGAAGATCGAAAGAACTTTACGAGGAAGCGTTGGAAGAATGTAAAACGCGATGGCATGGTTTCTTCGAAGAGTATTATATGAAAGAAATTCACGAAGTTGTGAATGATCGTTTAGGGAGATGGGCGTTAGAGAAATGGAATGTCTACAATCCATACACAGGCGTTACGGACAAAAGTAATGAAGGAATGGAAGTTGTTATACGCCAGTTAAAAATGTCGGGTAACGCTCCCGCCCATTCCACTGTATTAGCACTATGTATCTTGCAGCGATGGTTATACAGTGAAATTACGAAAAGTTATTCCGGTGTTGGTCCGTTTTCGGTACGCCCAGAGTTTCAAGCTTTACAAAGAAATACAATGGAAGAAATCAACGCCCCCTGCCCACCCGATCAAATCTTATTCTACATTCAAAATAAACGCGCATTGATATCGGACGGTATTTTGAAAGAGGACTCTGTTAATTCTGAGTTGAAATTAAATCTGCAGACGTCAGCAACACAGTTAGTGAAATCCGGTGCTATTGTCATGAATAGCAAGCAACAGTCATTCACAGTGAAGGTAAATCCAGTAACGTATTACGAGGTGAAACTTTTCCCGAAAGTTTCTTGCACGTGTGATGACGTGAGAAACGGCTTATGCTGTCATTTATTAGCCGTGAAAATGAGCCTGGGCATCAATATCGAAGAAGACCTCCGTAAGTACCAACCGAACCGGAATGTGAAAGTGAATGATGGAAGTAAAGGTAACCGAAAGTTGAAGCGTGAAGAAGGCGTTGATAACATCGCTGCTGAATTACAAGTTCCTGTCAAACGCGCCAAAGAAATTTCTGAAGATGAAATTTCTATGCACAGCGCAACAGCGGAATTAATACCTTCTCAAAATGTTGAAATGGAAACTAGTACCCATGCTCCAGAACAGGAGGTTGAAAACGGTGACATGGAAAATCCTAATAATGCGGTTGCGGCGGCCGCAGCGGCTACCCATATTCTACAGGGGGCAATTGATGATGGACAATTACAGTTGATGCAAATTGCAGCATCTACTTTCAGACAAGATGTTAATTTAAACTTATAAAGAAAACTTTTTTCGTTGAAAATTCTATTCTACAACATTTATTGGCAATTGCGAACATTATATTTTTATTGTATTTATATGAAAAGGTAAAAACCGTATTAAATTCTCATGTTTTCAATTTGAAATCTGGGAAACTACTTAAAAAAATTTGTTGCCCACTTATGTCAATTATATTCCATAGAGAGGTAGCCTTTGATACAGGTTTGTCTGTATGAAGTAGGCATTCTTGATAAGTCCCTTATTCATATGTCAGTTCTCATTGCACGAGTTTTGGTTTAAGGTTTAATGGGTGTCCTTTCCTATGACAGAATCTAGTTTATATTATGAATAAGTGGAGATTAGGTTGGTTAAAAACCATGTACTATTATTTAAGTTACGAGACTGTTAAGAGCATTTTTATGGCAATTTTCTTTTCATAATATGTTGATTAGGAAGGTCCATTTAGGCGGAAAATATTTTTCTAGTTTTAAATTAGTCCTTCTTTTCAATCTGTTCTATTACTTATGATGAACCCTCATAAAAACAAACGCTTAGTCGAAATATCTTCAAAGAAACAGTTGAAAAAATTTGTTGGGCTAAAAGTAATTTTGAAATATCCTACTTATGGCTTTGTTTTCCTTTCTCTCCATTCACTACATTATCTAGTCAAAATACAAAGTCTCATTTTTGAATATGCTATACTTTTAAAGTAATGTTACAAGTAAGATGGTTTCTGAAAAGAATATTAATTTATGTAATACGGTTTTTCATTTTTTACTAGGCTCTTATACTTTCACTGCTCTAGGGTGCTTTTTAAAATACTTTATATTTTAGATGATTGCAATATTAGATATAAAAACATGAATATCAAAAATCTAGCTTTAAAGATTTTACATAATATTTGGAAGAACAGACGGAACCCGAAACTTGTCTGGCCGGTACTTATATGTCTTTTGTCTATTCTGTACAACACCGGACTTCTTCAGCATATTTTGTATTGGGTGCTATTTACTTTTATTGTTATTTTGAGTATATTATCTGGACTAACATTAGTATTATGTCGGGGTAAGCACAGAGAGCCCCCTGCCCCACGATTGACTTTAGAGCAACAAAAAGCAAGAAATTTCCTTGAAAAAAGAGCGAAGCATTTCAACAAGCATTATTTTAAGAAGCGTTTAGTCATTTCAAGAGATTTGGATAAGGTCATACAGGATGTTATCGATTTATGCGTCCGTGATTTTTGTTTGTCCTGGTTCCGTGATATCGGAAAAGACGAAACAGCGTTTGTTGAAATCCTTAATCGTGAGCTGTGGACAATCATTGAAAACTTAATCGAAAGATTGCGTCATGTCGATAACTTGAATTTCTTGTGTAATGAATTAGTTTTTCTTTTATTTAATCATTTTCATGATTTAAGACTTTCAGATGCTCGAAAATTTCCGGGACAAACGACACCATTCCTTTTACATCCGTGTCTAAAAACAAAAGAAACGGAAATGAAGCATGTACGGACTTGTGCGGAAGTATTGATTTTATCACTTCTCCCTTCGAATGTTACAAACTGTGCGTTGTCAAAATACATGTTACGGGAAATTCTTGCTGGTTCTTTGATCATGCCGACTGTGGAGTCGATATGCGATCCGGATTATATCAATCAAACGCTTGTTATATATCTTGAAGACCGTGAGAAGATTATGGAAACGCAGAAACAGAAGTATGCGTACGCAGAAACGTATGAAGAATTTATTAAAATGATTAACGCTGCTACAGATGTCGAAGAATTGAAGAGAATAAGGTGATTAGTGCTATTTTCTTGTTGGTACCTGTCACGTGTTTTGAAATCTTTTATTCTAATTCAAGGCTCCATGACTTCTACAGCCATCTAATTCTTTCTTTATAACGGCTTGCAGAAAAGAAGTTACGTTTCCTTTAAGAAAATGATTCAGTATTAATTGGAAACCTAGATTTCAAGGAAAATAGATGGAATTTTAGAGGAGGTCTGGGAAGAGGAGTGATGAATACCGAACCATATTCCGTATTTGCTAGACATCTGCCATCCAATCATTTTGTTAGGGACGACTAGTTTTTGTCTAAACAAAATTTATGATTTTGAAAACGACAGCTCCATGAAAGTTTGGCTGTACCAGGGCAAAAGTCGTGTCAAAGATCAAAGTGTATCTTTTTTGGAGTTGGTTCCCAGTATTCATTGTGAATTTAGATACCATACAATCGCTGAGATAATGCAGGCTACCGTCATTCATAACTCAAAAGATCGATCAGAACATGACGGTGCGCCGAAAAGCTCGAAACAAAACAAGAAAGACGCTTTACGTGACAGAAACTTGAAACGGTACATCAATCAATGTCGTGTTTCCAAAGCACAATGTGAGAAACGAATCCGGAGTTTAGGTGGACCTGATTATCGGTATTTCGGGTTGGGCCACGGTCAGCCGTTTGAAGGTCGCCAAAAGAAATCAAGAAGTCATGAAAAACAACGCAGTAAATCGACAAAAGTTTTATCGTTCGGTGAAATACTAGACAACAGTCTCGCTAGAAGTTTTTTCATGATGTACATGGAGCGTCATCATCAGGATAACTTACTTAGGTTATGAATTTTCCGTTTTCCTATCACTGTTTATCCTTTTCAACAAGTTTTTAATCTTTTGTTCGGAGTTCTTACGGAAAGCTTATTTTAAGCTTTTTTTTTGTAATGTAGGTTTTGGATGTCTGTGGAAAAGATTCGTCTCATGACTTTGGAAGCTCAGCAAGCCAGTGCCAGCGATATTTTTCAAGAATTCGTCACACCTTCTGCGAAAAATGTAATCAAATTTGATTCAGTTATGGTTCGCGGGATGGAAGAATTTGTTTATGGTGAGTTGGGCCAGTGATGTCACTTATTTATGTCACTTATACTTTACTATAAAACTATTTCTTCATTTTTCAAGGAATTGATACAATTGATTATTTTTACGATGCACAAAAAATCATATTTGACGTGATGGAGAAGAAATTTTATCCAGAGTTTGTGCTGAGTCATGATTACACAGAATTTGTCTGCCAATCAGAATCTGCACTTGATGAAATAAGAGCGATGACGGGAAAAGAAGATACTACGTTAACGTCAATCGATTGGAGTGATGGATTCAACGTACAAGAACGTGTATGAAATATCCTTTACATTTTTTTATTGGTAAAGCGCTAATGTCAAACGTGGCGCTAGTGAGTCCCGCTCGTAAAATTTTCTTCTGAGTGTGCAACATAACATTACGCTGTTTGTATGTTTAAGTGTAGTTGACATTGGCGCTTTGTTAAGTTTCATGTGAACTAAGTCCTTCTCTCACATATGTTTCATGATATTCTAGAGAAATGCAGAAGCACTAAAGGCTGGTAAGTAATAAACTTTTGCCATACATATATACTGTATTTTCTTAATAAATTTTTGTCGTTTAACTGATTGAAACTTTGCCATTGATAGCTATGCCAAGTAACATCGAAGAAAGAAATGATTACGCTGTACGAACCTTACAAACTCTTGATCAAAACATCAACGCCAAGGTAACATTTCTTTCAGTAGAAGGATTATTTTATTATAGGTTATTCCTAGACTCGTATTTAGCTCATGATTTTTACATTTAGACTCAAGCACTTGAACTTATTCAAAGAGCTTATTCAGTAGATTCGGAGGTATTTTAGATCACCGTTTCAAATCAATTTTTGAGGAGGGGTTTATTAGAGATTGGCATTATGTGGGGTTTTTCTTGAATTTTATTAGGAACAAGAAAAATTGAAAGACGAAATTGATCAATTGAAAACAGAACGAAGACATCTGGAGTTCCATATAGAACGTACAGGTATCAGGTTACTTCGAAGCACTTTTAAAGTGCTTTGAAAACTTTGGAATTATCTTTTCCAGATAAGATAGTAGTAATATTTTGTCGTATAGTACTAAGACCTTTTTTAGAAAGTTATGGCATAGTCTGATTACTGCGTGAGGGGCGCCATGATCTGGCTTTTTTCAACAATATTACTACCCGGAATTCTTTTACCGCAAAACAATTTTTCTATATTTTGGAAAAAATAATTTACTATTAGCAACTGAGGTTTGAGAGCAATCAATAATGATATTTTTTCTGTTTTTGTCTAAGATTTGTGGTGCGAGATGCTTGGACATTGGAAAGCAAACATTTCAAGCGCGCAGGTAAATATCTGTGCAACTTTCCTAATTATGTGCTGCTTCTCAAGTTTTACACAAAACCTGCATGATACCTGCATGGAACTTATTTTTTAGTACGATCTGGTAACGAAGGTGCCTGCTTTCGTCATCTGTGTATCGTGTGATGATTTTACCGAACACCATTTAGGTTGGGTGGTATGTCGTTCGTTGGATGATTTCAAAAATCTCCATGACAAAATTAAGGAGGTATATATTTGACTGTTTGAGTACTCATCGTAATACACATGAAATGTTTATATTATTCTTTGTTTTTCCTTTCAAGTGTTGTGATTGGATGAGTAAAGACCTTCCGATTTCATCCAAAAAATGGTACAAAAAATTCGGTTCGGAAAATCTAGATACGTTAAGAAATTCCTTGCAAGAATATTTGACTGTAGGTATCCGTTCTGTATTTTATCCATGCATTCGTTCTGTGTTTTATAGATCCATCTGTTCTGCATTTTTGCCATCCATTCATTCTGTATTTTATTGATCCGTCATGTTCTGTATTTTATCCATCCATTCGTTCTGCATTTTATTGATCCATCTGTTCTCACTATTTTCTGAAGGTATTCTTTTATTTAGATAATACTATCTGACGAACGTTTGGCACAAAGTGATGAAATCTACACTTTTCTCATTCCAAGTCCTGAACATTTGCGTGGTCAAACTTCAAATTCAGAGTAAATTATTGTTCTATCAGTTCTATGCAGACTCGGTTTTTTTGGGTCCATAATAGTTTGTTGGGAGGGCAGATCTTCACCGCCACAATACCATAGATTTTTATAAAAGTATAAGTATATAAATCTATGCTCAATACCAACGCTCAATCAAAGGGTCTTCAGGCCATTTGGTCTGTTTTGGGTCCTTATAATTCAATAGCAGTAAACAGAATGAAGGACTTATAGGTTAGATTAATAGCGTTTTGCCAGGCCCACAACGAAGACATATTTTTTTCTTGTTATAGCGCACAAGCGGAGAAATCAAAAAGTCCCCTATCGTTTATCAATAATATTAAAGGGTGTGTATACTTCAACGTTTATTATCGCTCTTACTATATTATCATCACATTCTTTTTGATGTTTTTTAAAATTTCTTTCTTATTGTAGATCGATTCAAAATATTCAGTTTCCTGATATATTAGTTGACGCTGTTGATGCTGATGAAGTGGTAAGTCTGGCCACACTCCCATGGTTGTACTTCAAAAATTTATCTTTGAAAAAATGCAATATGCGCTTGTATTTATTTAATTTTTTTCTTTCAACAGGACGCTGGCATAGAGGAAAAGTAAGTGTTTAGTAAGTTTTTAGTAATTCTAGAGGCTTTGAAAAATAGCTGGAAATTTACACGTGTGACGATGTTTACTTTATAGCATTTATGATCGCAAGGATTCGATTGCAGAACCTATGTATACACTAATCGGTGAAATATTCGAAATTAAAGGAGGTACGTCATTTTCTGAGACTTTAAAACTTTTTGTTCCGTATTCGCAATTAATTAATATCATCTTAATGGAATAACTCTGTTTTTCGGAATTGTTTAGTATTCAAAATATTACGGAAAACGCTGATCACCTTTGTCCAAGTTACTTTTGGTGGCACTATAAATCGGTAAAATTTATCCCATTACTTTTGTTGTGTTTGTATAAATCCATGGTTTGAGTTTGTTTGTTTCAAGTATCACTAAAAAGTGTTCGCGACACGCTGTAATCTTTTTTATTTATAATTTTTCCAATTTTCCTAGACATCTTCGGGAGTTTGTGAGTTGGCTAGTATCAGAACCAATGACCATATACTATATCGATAATTTCAAGCAGTCTATGTGGCCGAAGGGAAAATTAGCTCCGTATCCTCCTGAACGGACCAACCTTGTAAGACTTTATATTTAAAATTTTGCATGCGCTCCTTTGTGAATGTCATTGCAACTTCTAAAATATCGTAAAGATTTCATAAATTTAAAGTATTCTGTATCCGTTTTCAATATTTTGTTATTCCGTATTTTAGGAAAAATTACGTACAAGAGAACAAGCAAAAGAACAAGTGATGAAAAGTATACCTGGTAAATCTTCTAAGCTTACGTTTTCACGAATAGGGGAGGGAAAGTGAACATGTTTGGAACTTTTCAGCGAATAGAATATTTGATTTGAGCTAATTGCTATCGTGTCATAACCCAGTCTACTTTGACTATTTCGCAGATTTTGGCTCGATTTCTCCTATATTTTGAAAAAGAATACCGAAAGATAATGGGTCCCCACAATTTTCTCACGTGAATTTGTTTTTTTTATGTATACTTTTAGATGTATTGCAACATCTCGTTGGTAAAAGGAATAGCAGGCTAGGATTTATTAAGGTATTCTTTATTCTTTTATATCTTACTCTCAAAATGAATTATATGCTTTTCCCCATGTTTACTTTTAAACTTTACTGTTCTTTATATGTTGTTGTAGATGTTTGAAGTTGTTCAAGATTTGCGTACAAACAAACACTTATTTTATGTGGGTAACAATCACTTAATGATAATTTTCCTCTATTACTCTTACCCACATTTCAATACCATCTTGCTTGTTTTGCTTCAGATGATATTGGAATTGATTATCCTTACCCTTTGTCCGGAAATCAAATCGAAAGAAGTTTTACGGAGTATTGATGAGAGGTTTGGAAACGAATTGCAATCGACTAATGAACTGCTTTCGCCATCTATTTTAAAGAGTTTCGAACCCAATCTTCTTCCAGATGACAATGTGGATTATGAGTATCAGACATGACTACAATTTTATGTGGATTTTTGGATAGCCTTGTAAAAATAGACTCCTACCCTTCATTTGTATTTGCACATGTTACGGACAGAAGAAGAGAAAACCTGAGCTTTTTTTAAAAAAATTCGATCTAAAGAATTAAGAACTTGTATAATTAAACACCTTTCGAAAAGACCTGAAAAGCTGCCATCTAGTAATTTAGTTCAAGTCGTATTTTTCCGATTTCTGAAAGTTTTTAAGCCAAGATTCGAGAAGGAAACTCTTCAAAAAGTAAGTAGATAAATCAGAAGCTAGGAAATACATAGTTTATGGGAAGTAAAAAAGAAAATTTTTTATGCTTTTGTACATCAATGAATTTTAAATTATAATTATTTTTGAATTATTCATTTATTTATTCTCCCCCTACCACTTTTTAGTTTCTAACTTTACGCCTGAGGGCGTAAACTTACCCACATAACTTGGCCTCCTAATAAAAATTAATCGACTAGCGAATAACAGCGAATACCCAATAAAAAACAAGGAATTCCAGATTTGAACGATCTTTCGTGAATAAATTCTGAAAGAACATCATAGTAACATCAGCAGTATTTGCACAGGGCAGTTTTTGGCCCAACATCTGCATTTCCGGTAAACTTCTTTGTGTTACACCAACCAAAAATCTACGCCTACGTTTACTTTTCAAATTCCTAGGCTCCTAATTGGATGACGCCATCATTCTTGGCCTGAGTGTAACCTAAAAAATGTCTTCTGGTAGAGGCAAGTTTTTTAGTGTCCAGTAGAGGCAAGTTTTACAAGTTTTTTAATGTCATTTTCAAATAAAGGTAGCAAAATTGAAGTGATTTAACCCTATTTTGGATTTTTTTCATAGCTTCCGTTGTAGTTAATATTTTTGGATGAAATTTCGACTCAGTAAACAAAATTTAATAAGGGACATTTTGCAATAATATTTTTTTTTTTTTTTTTTTTTTTCAAACTCGGCTCAAATCCCCTTTTATGACGTCATCATTAAACCTCGGTAGAGCATTTTAGATTAATTCCTACGTCATCACAAAATCATGTGACCAGATGAGACCACAAATTGAATTTTGAAAAGTACTTATGCTATATTTATGCCAAATTTCATTTCATTTCGTCGAGTTTTCGATATTTTAACACGGGGGAGGGGGGTAGTTTTTACCCAACACGTCCCCCCCCCATCCAAGTAACGACCATAAAAAAGCCCATTCAGGAATAGGGTTAATACATTTTTAAAAGTAATTTTCTGGAAATTCAGTTTTTTGGGGATTTTCTTTCAAAACAGGTGTGTTCAATCACAAAGGAATCTAAATTTATTCAAATCTAGTTATTTTTTTGAAAATATTAGAGTAGTATTCTTTTCAATTCAATTCTTTTCTTTTCACGAAGACCGAATGGCTCACTCAAGGCCGTTAATGATTTCATTACATATATTGGATATTCACAAAATCAGTATTTTCAAATTTTCACAGTTAATGTTTCAATGCAAATCTGGCAAAGCACCAGAAACTCTAATGAACAAATTTGAGACCATCTCACAC
>JANSTP010141336.1:0-12544 GCA_025330745.1 Cladonema radiatum | reverse complement strand
CAATCAAATCACTATTTAGTTTACTGTAAACACACACTGGCACACACAGCAGTTAACTACTTGAAAATAAATTCTCAATTTCCACTGGGAAATTCTAGTGACATAACAAGAAAATTACAACATAATTACAACACATAAAACAACGAAATGATAAGTTGCTTTGAATAGCAAGCCATTCACAAGACTCTCTCAGTTTATTGCAAGTATAAACAAAAGTCACAAAAAGCTTTCGATACTGTCAATCATGAAATTCTTCTTTCAAAATTAACTTATTACGGATTGAGAGGTCTACGTATAAACTGGCTCCGTTCGTTTTTAACAAATAGAAAGCAATTTGTATTCATAAATGGCATAAAATCGTCTGTAAAAACTGTCATATGTGGTGTCCCTCAAGAATCCACTTTAGGGCCTCTTTTGCTTTTATTATTTATAAATGATTTGTATATATCTATTTTTAGTGGTAAAGTCTTCCTTTTTGCTGATGACACTACACTTCTATATACTGGACGCTCTCCTGAATCAATTCAAAATCGAATAAATAGTGAATAGTGACTGGCTAAGGGCAAATCAACTTTCGATCAATGAAACCAAAACTGAGTTAATTATTTTTAAAAAGCCATCCTATAAAGTACCAGAAGACTTCTTTATAACAGTTAACGATTGTAAGGTTTTTCCGAAATCATTTGTTAAATATGTTGGAATTTTTGTTGATGAGCATCTAAGCTGAAAAAGTTCACATTGATAATATTTGTCTAAAGCTTTCTCAAAGTGTTGGTGTTTTGTCCAAACTTCGGCATTACGTTTCTTCTAAAATTTGTGTTTCTGTATATTACGCGTTATTTTTTTCATATTTTTATTATGGTTGCTTAGTATGGCAATTTTGCAATGATAGCCTAATTCAAAAACTTTCTGTTCTACAAAGAAAAGCGATAAGAATCATTAGTTTTTCCTCGTTTTGCGACAGTACAAGTCCAATTTTCTATTTATTGAACATCATTAAAGTAAAGGACGTTTTTGAAAGTTGCATATTACAATTTTTTTATAAACTTGTGAACAATGAATTATCTAATTCCCTATATAAATTTTTTACTATTTCATCAAGTGTTTGTTGTGGTTTTACTAAATGTAAGTTATCTTTTGTAAAATCTACAAACTTTGGTAAAAGATCATTGAGTTTTGCTGGCGTGCAAATCTGGAATAATTTTCATAAAATAATACATTCTAAGTACTCAATATCCTCAAAGACATGTCTTAAGAATTATCATAAGAAATTGTGCATTGAATCTTATTTGCCTAATTTGTGTTTTTTCCTATTATTAATAATTTATGCGTCTTGTTCGGTTTTTTAGTATTATTGGTTATTTTTGGGGACCCATTAGATTATTTATATATTTTGGTATTCTCCATGAACGTTCTTTATGCTTCTTTTTTGTCTTTTGTAAATACTATGTTCATGAATTAAATATCTATCTATCTATAAAAGCCACAGCCACCATTTTGAATTTTATGTTTATGATTTTCGTAAAACATCAATCAAGTAGCCAATCAAAACACGCGAAAAAAAAAAATAAATAAATAAAAAGTAGGATCACTTGTATGGTAAATGACGGAGATAATTTTGAAAGCTTTTCTTTTTTTGCCGTTTCTTTTTCGTAGGCTGTACTTTTGCTAGATAGTCCGGACACATTTTGTGCAAAGAAAAAACATAATAATAAACACACGGGTAATTTGAGAATTTTCTCGCTGCGCGGAAATTTAAAAATATATATTGAGAAGAAATTTTAATAAGTTTTGCAAATATGCATATATTTTGGCAGGCAGATTGAAATGTCGATCCAAACATATCTTTAAATATAATTCATATTTCAAAATCTTATTGTTCCGTTGAATTGTTTACTGATCTGGTCTTTACTTTATTTGCGCTTGAAATTTTGGGTTGAAAAAATTGGCAAGAAAATTTGCGGCTCGAATAAATTGAGAACCAAAAAAAAGTTCTAACAAATCACTTATTTAATATAATATTTTATTTGGTTGCTGTGTATAGTGGAAAAACTGAAAATTGAATTTGGCAATGAAACTTTAATTAATGAATAATCAGTGTTTTAATTTCACAAAAATGTTTTAGTCAGATAATGTATATTTTAAGTGACATTATTGAGAGTGTTCGCTGAAACTGAAGCTATTGAACAATATTCTTGAAATGATTTAAGCATTCTTAATCCAAAGGAAGGACCTTATTACTTGATTAATTTTATTATTTTTTAAGCAAGAAGATTGTTCATTGTCTCATACATATATATGTTTTATATTTGAGGACAAACGCAAACATAGATTCTCCACCTAGTTTGCAGAGCATCGCAAGTCTCTAGAGAGCGGTTTATGCCAACGCCAAACCCCACAAATTAAATTTATCAAAGTAAATAAACTCCAAAGGGGTATCTAAAGAAACTCCAAAAGTATGCACCACCGATTAGTCAAAATGGGAGAGTGCATTCATCCTTATTCAGAATGGCATACTTCACTCAATTAATATTTCTTGAAAATCATGTTCTGTGTCTAGAAATCTAAGGAAAACCTTGGTAGAGTTATATTTAACATTTAATACCATTGAGGATAGAAAAATGATCGCTACCTATCGTCATTAATTCTGTTTACCAAATGCAAACTGCAAATATATACATCCTAAAGGTAAGGTCTGGAGATGAAGGCATAAGGCATTTATGCAGTGCCTTTGTTTTATTTGCTAAGCTACGTAGCTAGGTGCTAGCTATTCCTACAAAAAAATGTAAAACTAAATCTCCAATACAGAGTAAAATGGACAGTAAAAACAACTCCGTTGTCAATAAAAAAATTGGTGTTTTCTCACTTGTCTCACTTTAAGCTGGCCAGCTAGCTAGCTAGATACTTATAATTTCAAAAGATAATACCTTGTTAACTGTGGCTTTGGACACACTACAACTTCCCCTCTATGCAACATTCCTTCTCATGACAGTTCAACCATAGTTTAACCTTTGACTTCACTATTTTTATGAATTTTTTCTTGTAACGTTGAAAGAACAAATTTCTCTTGCTCGTTAAATTTCTCTTGCTCGTCGAAATGAAATCTTCTCGGCTTGTATATATACAAAACAATGTATCCCCCTGCTCACTCAAATATATGAAAGGATTCACATAGAAGATCAGAGAAATGCCGCCCTAACGCATCCGTTGTTGTAAACGATGCATTCGCAGCTTAGGAATTACAAACTGATTTGCAAGTTCCACTAGTAAATTCTCCCATTTTGCCGTTCCGTAGAAAAATTACGATACTTTTGGTCAGCGGTTCCCTTCTTTCCGAATTGTCAAGAATGGACTAGATCTAGTCTATACGTTTCTCTGCACTCACAAGCAGATTGATGTTTTTTAAGCCTTCTTGGTAAAATTTCTTTTAAAAAAATTATTTCCTTGCATCATAACTATAGGTTCGTTTGGGACTCCTGGACCACCTAAAAATATATTTATTTTCTGTATGATAACAAAAAAAAAAAATGTTTTTGACTTATTTTTGACGTTCTTTAAAAGAATTCAGAATGAAAATTTTTCATTTTATATTTTTAAATTTAAATTTGTCTTTATATAAATTTTTAAAAATTTACAGTCTTCAATTGAATTTTAAATAAATTAATTAAAGACCGCATTCGGGCCTCTTAAAACTTGGTGGTCCAGGAGTGCCACTGGCACGGCCTCATAAAATGTTTTCATTACAAAATAAATAATTTACGTGTGTCGAGGAAACAATATTACTTGTTTCAAAATCAAGTTAAACTAGTTCGTGTTTAGTCAATAATATTAATACAGATCTAAATAATATAGCATAAAAAGCCACAAACTAGTTTCTAGTCTACTATGTACATAGCAAAGACAACATGGAAAATCCAATATAGTGTTCCGATTTGCAAAGGAAAATAAGTCAATCCTGTAAAAAACGGGGAGTTGTGGTCCCTCTCCTCAAGATCTCTGGCTCTACAAGATTTTTTAAAAAGAATAGAGTAGGTTCAACCTCTTACAAACAAAATGAGCTCAAAATGATTTTAAAACGCCGTCCCTAAATGATGACGTCATCATTTCCTATATATAGTATCTGCATCCGTATGAATCTAAACGAGTTCGGAACGAAAAAATCTTTTGTTATGCGATTTTCACTTAAAAGGTCACATCTTTAATTTCAGTTTTTTTACATGTTGAACTGAAAATAAGGTTTTTTGGGGCATTTGCAGACAAAAATTTGGCTAACGAGTGTCCAGAAGTTTACTAATCTTGCCACCATCCTGTATTTTCTTCAAAAAATCTTATTTGCTAAAAGGGTTTTCGTATACGTATTCTTTATAAGAAACCCCTTTATAAGAATCTAGATGCTGAAACATCAAAATAATTCTCAGGGCTGAAAATTTTTACCTTAAAAAATTAAGGAACTCTATTTTATGTTATTACTGCACTTATGTTATTACAAACGATTTTATTACCAACGCATCTTATTCTTAACTGATTCTATGTGTTTGAAAACTCATGTTTTAACATGAAAAAGCGGAAGAGTAACCTTTTTAACGTATCCGTAGTTTATCGGCTCTGTAAAAGTTAGAAACTCAATAAAAAACTTTCAGTAATGAAACTAGGAAAAAATGAAGAAACATCGAGTACTAGGGCCTTTTCTCTGGTTTCATATATAAAAAATAATGTACAGGTGATAACGTTAAACGCCTCATGAACGAATGTAAACGAATGTAAACGAATAAAAGCAAGTGATAAACGAGTGATTAACGAGTAGTAACCGAATGTAAACAAAACAAAGCAGGTGCCAAACGAATGGGAAATAAATACAGACCTATGAA
Organism: Cladonema radiatum; assembly: GCA_025330745.1. Lineage (NCBI taxonomy): Eukaryota > Metazoa > Cnidaria > Hydrozoa > Anthoathecata > Cladonematidae > Cladonema > Cladonema radiatum. The sequence goes on along the minus strand of JANSTP010141336.1, from coordinate 7,676 downwards.
AACGGATATTAACAAATAAAGACGGTTGATAAACGAGTAGAAAATGCGTATAAACTGGATGAAAACCGATGGAAATCGAGTGGTATATACGTGAAAAATGATTACATGAGTTGCAAACAAGGAAAATAAATATCAATGAATAAAAAGCGGTGAGCGGAAAATAAGGACACAGAAAATAGATAGATAGACACAGGTAATAGAAACCGACGGTTATTAGGAACTCCCATGAGGTTTTTCTAAAATAAATCATAAAAGTGAAATGCTTTTTGCATGAAGAATTTTTGGGGGGAAACATTCGAAAGGTGAAATTCCTGTGACCAAAACGGGGTTAGAATTGTCCAAAACCTAACGATTGGAACCAAAATTATGGCCGAATATAGAAGAGTTGTTAACTTTAGGTTAGACAGGACATTTAAAATAGACGCTGACGTCACTATAGAAATTAGAAAACTTGTGTTGACAGACTCGTAAACATACATGTGAGAGAGCGGAAAAAAATTGTGAATCATGTATTTTTCCTGTTTTGTTTGGCGATGTTTGTTTTTGATACCAAAAAAGGGATAAGATTTTAAGATATACTAAGGAGTTTTGCCATTATCACAGTGTTAATATGACACTGTTCATGCAAGAAAAAGTCATCTATGATTTCGCTATGATGATAATTAAATGATTTTTAATGTTTCTTGTCGTCAGAGTCAAGAAACACAACACATTATAGGATCCAAATCTATCGCCAAAATAGCAACACAGCAGTTTATTCTCAATACTTAGGATTGAAATGATTGAGCAAACTCTTCTGGATAAATGGGGAGGTACGCACTAGCCCGATAATACTTACTTTCCCGATATATCAATAGTCCGACAAAAAAGTTTCATATTTCCGAAAAAACCCATCGAAGGGTCCTTCGTCCAACGACCAATATTTCCGAAATGACATTTTTCCGACACTACAAGCTTTTACCTTTGCAAATAATCCTTTTTGGCTAATTTAAGGTATGGGAGATAAATGAAGAGGCGATTTTGAGAAGGGTATTGCCTTAAAGAACTTTTGTAGCCTCTGATAGTACAGTAACAGAATTTTTCCTTATCATTTAAAATGGATCAGTGACCTCAATAAAAAAATACCTTGAAATATTTTGGCGTCTTTTTCCCTCAAACTCCGGAAAATCAATACTGTATTCCCCTGCTCCCCTGCTTCCCCTACTTTCACTCTAAACCCAAACCTATATAAAGGTAAAGCTAAAATTTACTCTATATTATTTACAATATATGTCATTTTTATTTTCACAATATGTGTATGCTAGGTCATAGGTATGAGTATCATAGGTCTTATTTTAATTGTGAGTTCTAACATTATTCAAACTACAGACCAATTCTTTTCAAACTATCCTACACCAGTCTGCATCTTGGCTCGATACTTTATGATGACTTTGCTTCTGTTAGGTACTTCCTATTCAACACACGGTTGAAAGAAAACATTGTATTAATGTTGTCAGACAACTGAGATATAGGACAAATTGGACATCGATCAAATGAACTGTCGTACTAAAAATACTTATTTTTACGGACTGCTCAAATGTCGGACAAGCGAGTTGTCGGACTACTGCTACGCACCCTGGATGAATGATCTGTGTTTCATTTTAACATTTTCCTAATAAAACTTTCTTAAAAGTTACTAACTTTAGTTCCTCAAAAATTATGAATTTTAGATTTAGTTCTGAACCGTGGTCTATATGGGTTTGATATGAGTTTTAAAGAACTTTACTCCTCCCAGTGAAACTGAAGGCAGTAAAACTGTAGCCAAACATCTTTTTCCGAACGATGTGCTCCATCTTATATTTGTTTGCATACGTTTACCACCCGTTTTGATTCAATTACATTCGTTTGTTACTACTCGTTTCTCACCCGTTTTCACTCATTTACATTCGTTTGCCACTCGTTTATTACTCGCTCTTATCAGTTTACATAGGTATACACTCGTTAACCAGGGCGTTTAACATTATTAAGTTTATAAAATGCTTTTGATAAAATTATATGAAAAATGAAAAAAAAAAAAAAGAAAAAAGAAAGCTTTGGGAGTTATCATTCAAGAACCAGGAGGCTTAAACAGTAACAGATTATGTTTACCAAACCGTCTTTATGTTTCTGTCAAATTTTTCACGGACGCCAAAATTAGAGCCGAGACAAATATTTGCATTGTCGTTTCAGGGAAAATGATTAATTTCGGTTTCGTGTTGAGTAACGTCACCTCTTTTGATGTAAATCTCATACAGTAAAAGAATTTAGCTGACTTTATGAAAATGTAAATATTAACTTTATATATCATAAAAACGCCATGCGGTTGTCTGTTTTTCCTCTTTTTCTAAGGTTTTATTTTTTGTCAGTGAACTTACAATTTATCTGCAATATTGTGCTGAGTAAAATCATAGAGTTAATAGTTTAAAATCGTGTATGGATCTAAGGTTTTCCAGGTAGAGCAGCTTTTTATTTTTACTTTTTTTTTACTTTTTATACTTTTTATTTGTATACTGTTTATGAAACTACAAAACTGTGCTGTTGTAGATTTACTCTTACTCTTAGGACTTAATTTGAATTTTCAAGATTTAGTTATTATTTAGATTTCTGCTATTCCGATTTTAAACAAACCAAAGTAACAACGACCAAACAATTTCATATTGATTGATCTCGTGAAATAATATTCTCTCATCTAATGGATAACAAACTCCTGTTCTGCATTTCATGTTTAATGCCTCAGCATTCTTAAAAAAGACATAGCTTTCTTCTTATACCGTAATCGTTAATGATAAATTTTTTGTCCATAAATAAGACCTTTGTTAATGTTGTTCTCCGTTCCCGGTTAATTCTGGTTCCAAATGTTAGAGCGATAAATCATTTATTGATAGTTTTAATTCAGGGGAATTTGATGATTCAGCTTAGTTTTAGAGTAAAGACTAACGAATTAGATTCTTTAAACTCGAATTTTTGATCCACTCTAAAATGCAAAATAAGCAATTGGAATGCGATAGGTTCTTTAAATATTGATGATGCCATGTCCTATCTATAGATACTGATATAAAAATATTGTTAATAATATTTTTAAACGTTATAGTAGGCCTTATGACACTTAGAAACTTCGTCAACGTTGTTTTTTTTTTCATAATTAATGATTTCGTTTTTGGTTTTTGATATGGCGATTGAGAAAGTGGTATTTAATTATATTATTTTTGAATTATAGCTTATGTATTTTATTGGTTATATTACGGTTCAGTAAGTAGCATATTATTGACTTGTTTCTAAAATTTCCTAAGTTTCTTTCACGTTCCAATATGAATAAATGTTCTCTATTTTGTGTAAAACTTCGTTAAACCTATTTTGCATGGGAGCAGGAGGGGGGGATAGTAAATTTACACCCCCAAATCGAAAAATTTAATTACTCATAAACTAGAATAACAATTGACTTGGAGTTTTCACCCAGAGAACAAAATTTAGTTGTGCATCTTTTAAAAAGAAATTTAGACCCTACCACCACCCTCCTCCTTCACCACGCCCTCTTTTTTTGACCGTAAATGTAACAGTTTTTATCCAATTTCAAACTCTTTCTGCAGTAACTTCACTTATACTAAACCTCTCATGCTCGAACTTCACAAGTGAGTAGACCACAACATGAAGAATATATGTAGACGTCATTCTAACGTCACTAACGTCAAAATGACGTCAATTTTTGCAGATGTCGTCATTCTTCGAAAAATCGCGATTCCGAAGTTTTTGATGACGTCATCACCTTGTCACCTGATCAGACCAATATAAAACATATTTCTTGAATAGATTTTATTAGTTGGTACAAGTATACAAAATTTCATCCAAATATACAAAACAGTCCTCAAGCTACAGCCTTACGTCAAAATAGCTGAATTTTTGCTTTTTTGGCGCCCATTAGAAGGCTTTTTTTAAGCCGAAATGGCTATAAATTATTTATGGAGCATAATCTCCTATAAGTTTAGATTGATTTCTATCATGATTTGTTTTCTGGTACACTTTTATTGGAAAATAGCAAAGAAGACAAAAAAACAGTGAAAATAGCCTCTTTTTCACGTTTTTGATGACGTCATCATCTAGTAACGTGAACTTAGAGGTTAATTTTTTTATATTTTGAAACTTCAGATGATGATCTACATTTCTGTTATGTTAAATAGGTTTAAACTATGTTTCTCAAGTTCAGAGCCGACGGAACGTTTTCGAAAGCAAGGGAACCAAAAGATCAATTTTCTTGAAGAACCATGTTGCTTAGCCTATTCGCGAACAAAAGAATTTTGAGCATTTATATGGTGCCACACAATTGAGCCTACTCCGCCATCAAGCCTGCATGAGTACTGTGCAGCAAAAATAATTTGAATAGAAATAAATTAGCACCTTTGATGGTCTTATTTCCCTGTGAATAATTTACTTTGTAGATTACTTTACTTTAGAGTGTACACAAAAATGTACGAAATTCTTTTGATTGCATTATTTGTGCCGATCCATACCACAAACATTTGTCCGAAGAAATGTCAGTGCTACGGCAAAAGTTATGTAGACTGTAGGTCACAAAGTATTAAAGATTCTGATTTGGAACAAATTTGCTCAGATCTTCCTGAAACTGCTGTTAATGTGAATTTTGGCAACAACGACATAACAGATATCCCTGACTTCTGTTTCGAAAACGTTACGAATCTTGAAAGACTTTATCTTTTCACAAATAAGATTAACAGAATTCCTAAAGGAATTTCAAGTTTGTTAGTATTGGGCTTACCCGGAAACAACATTAAAAAGATATCAAAAAACGACTTTGCAGGATATGGTAATGTATATGATTTGGATCTTAGAAGTAATCGGATTGAAGTTTTGGATGGGTATGTTTTTTCAAAACTTGGCAGTGTAGAGCACATTAAAGTAAATAAATGCAATATAACAGAGGTACATGAGAAGGACTTCCAATGTTTACTAAAATTACAAGAAATCAATTTAGGTGAGAACAAAATTAGAATACTTCGTGCTGGAACATTCCGAAACCTTCGAGAATTGAAATTTCTAGACATTGACAACAACAACATCAATGCAATAGATAATAGAACGTTTGAAAATTTGAAATTAGACGATCTTGATTTACACAATAATAACATATCAGAAATAGACAACTCAGCTTTTAAAGGGCTGCAAATTCAGAAGAGTTTTGCGCTAACCAATAACCCATTGAAGTGTGACTGTAATTTATTTAACGCCATAAAACCTAATTCTTTTCCAGAGAAAATAAAAGGGAGTTGTTACAAGAAACCCCAAACAATTAAACATTTTGTGAAAAGCTTAGAAAAATGCACAGAATGCTCGTTTCGTCCATGCAAAAATAATGGTAGCTGTATTGATATAACGGACACAACATTTAAATGCAATTGTCAAGATGGTTTTACAGGAGTAACATGTGAGCAACGAAGACAGTGCCAGTCGAATCCATGTTTAAATAATGGTACTTGCATTGATATGAATGACACTTTCCAATGTATATGTTCAGCCGGTTTTATTGGTGAAATATGTCAAAAGAAGGACCTATGCTATATTAACCCTTGCCGAAATAAAGGTTTTTGTAAAAACGTTAATGAAACAGCTTTTGAATGTAGCTGTCCACAAGGCTATCATGGTAAGCTATGCCAATGGACAGACTTTTGTTTCGCTAATCCTTGCAATAATGAAGGAAATTGTACTAATATTTTCGAGTCAAGTACGTATAAATGCCATTGTCCAAAACCTTATTCTGGTAAGCACTGTAATTGCTATCTTCCAGAGAGGAACTTACAAAAACATAAATTACGTGCAAGTAATATTGATGATCGAAAAGTAAATGTGACAGTTACAATATCAGAGGATAAAGAGGGAAAGGTATCAGCTGAAATAATTGCTTGGTTAATATTTTCAGTCCTTTTGATTGCTTTTGTTAACTTTCTATGTATTTATTATTAAAATATTGACTTTCTTTTTCTGTTGAATTAATTTACTTTAGAGCTTAGGACATTAATATTAGCATATTAGTATTTACTGTTTTACTTTCTTTCAGTATCCTCTTAACCACCACTTCAAAATTACTTCCTTCTTCAAAACACCCGTGTCTCAGTGGCCCGGTGAGGTGCCCAAAACTCACCGGGCTGGCAACTTTTTAAGAAAGTTGACCGCGCTTTCGAAAGCTGAGAAATTTTCCACCGGGCCCACACTTTAGAATAGCCCAAATATACACTGGGCCAGGCACTGTCCAGGGCCTCGCCGGGCCACTGAGTCAGGGGTGCTTCAAAACTTCAGTTCTACTACACGTTAATTTATTTGCCTTAAAACGCTTTATCAGTGTAAAAACAAAAAAACCTCGTTTAATGTCAAGATAGGTAACAAACAATATTTTCTTATCTTAGATATATTAAAATCCCAATTAATAAAATCATGGTTGTAAACATTTAGTTTTGCAAATGGCGAGGAAGTGTGTAGACAGATTGAGCTTTCTAATGATATCTTAAGAGCATTGTAAAATTATAATCAAGGAGTTATAATCATTTTGTCAGACTGAAGATTTAGTTTTGCATATTTGGTCCACATTTGGTAGTGTGCTGACCATTGGTGTCACAATCGGCAGTTTGTTGAAGATAATTGTAGGATCAAAAGTTCCAAACAAATGAGAAATATAGCAAATTAAGCTTTGAAAATGGTTTGATGATATCAACTAATTCTTAGGTTGTTTGACTGTTTGAACATATTGAATTCAATAAGCCAAAAACTTGACTTGGTTCAAGTTAAGGCTCGACTCTTAGTTTTTTTTTGCCACTTTTTAGTTTATTTCCATTCAGAGAAGTTGTTTACTTATTCACTTTTTTCACACCCCCAGACCATTGCTGATCATTTTCGGAATCAAGTTTCTACATTCCAGTTTCTAGTTTCTAGGAACAAATTGAAGGTCGAAATTATAAAAAAGCTACAAAAACGCTAATAATTGTCTTCTGTATAGTAAGGTATTGATAACGAATAAGGATGTTTTAAGAACATTAAGAACTCTTTTTTGTCGAAAAAAAAAGGACAGCCAAGGTCAAGTCGTTTTGCTGGTCCATTGCGAAGGCACCCTAATCGAAATCACCTTGCTAGCCATGATGTTGTCCCATTTTCCCGACTAAAATTCAAATGGAATGGATCCAATATTGTTTTTTTAGTTAATTTTAACCATTCAAAAGGTATCAAATGTTTTGCAAAATTAGTATTCAAAATTTATATCCCCTAAGATGGTTTTGAACTATTTCGAATCTGGCATACTTGTAAAATTACTCATCGCGAAAAGGCTACTTACTAAATTCAGAGATGGTAAAACTCTTTTTTTGTTTTTTGTCGTCCATCCATAGTTGGCGGCCAGTGTTCTACCTCCCTCCCTCCCGATCACGAAGCGGTTGCCACGGGTCTGATTCAAATTTGTTTGGTTGTTTAATTTGAAAGCGCAGTTATTACTTAGCATCATATTTTGGATAGGGGGGGGGGTAAATTTGACCCCCCCCCAAAAAAAAAAACGTTTTTTTTGGATAACTTCTCCTGTAGATGATGTTTTTGCATGAAATTTTGACTCAGTGCACAAAATTTAATTTCAAATATTTTTGTGTAAAATTTTTTTGAAAACTCGG
>JANSTP010141113.1:0-22768 GCA_025330745.1 Cladonema radiatum | reverse complement strand
TTCAGGATAATTTCTAGTTTGAAAAGCTAACTGTGTGACATACATGACGTCATATTTCGATTCTGAGAAAAGAGGAGCCTGGAAACGGGTCTCTTAGTGAAGCGAAGATTTTTTGTCATCAAGCTAGCGAAGGAAGCATCTAAACAGTCATGAAGTTTTGATGTATTTGGTAGAAAATAGTGGTTATATTTGTTCATGGGGATGTTATTTCAGGTTTAGAGGTACTTTTTTACCTTTTTCTGTAAATTAAACGTAAAGTTTGTTTTGACCTCGGAATCCCTTTAAGAAATTTTTAAGAATAATTTTAACCAAAAGGTATTACAAAACTTTAATAATTAATAACCATTAGATATATGCAGTTGGAAAGATTTCCAGATATTTGTGCATTTTCTATCAGGAAGATTATATAAGAAACTGTTGCTGGTGTTTAAGAAATTTTTACACAAAAAACAAGAACTGATTGTGTAGTCACATTTAACTTTACAATCCTATATTAAAGTCTTTACTTTTACAAGGTATGTTACACTGTAAAATCATTTTGTTGATTTATTTATTTGTCGATTACATATTGCTTCACTAAAAGTTTTGCAGAATCTGCCCCAAACTTGTAGCTTAATTTTGACGCTTAATTTCAACTAAGCTACTTAAATGTCAGAAACTTTTCCCGGAAAAAAGTTTCGCTGTTGCGAGGTTTATAGGCCTTTTTGCTGAAGTTTTTCCCTCGAAACGTTCCAAAATGCCTCCACTGCGAAATTTTCTAACAGATTCCTGAATTTGAAGAAATTGAATAAAAAAAGAATAGGATATTTAATTTCAAATTTTGTCTAGATACTCTTCTCTCTGAGAATGTTTTTTCCTGCAGAATATTTGTAAATAGCTCAATCGCGAAAGTTTTTTCCCACCAAATGCGAAAATTTTCTGGTTTTTTACCATCCGTGAAACTTTCTTCCCACAAAGGTTTCTGACATTAAAGTACTCTCTAGAGCCCAATTTTGGAAGTCGTCCCTATTCATTTGAAAAATATTGTATATAACATAATACTTAATACTTAAAGCCAACACAAATTTTTATTATATTGTGTAACTGCTTAAGTAAGCATCTCCATTGGGCGTTCACAATTCTAAACACCTTTTCTACAAGAGCAGCAAGTCCAATGGAGTTTTTAATTAAGTTTTTCTCCTTCATTTGATAAAACAGGCCCGAAGTGAAAGGGTGTAAAAGAGCCAAGGAAGCAACAGGTACCCACTATCAGCCATCAACAGATACATTCATTACTTCTATTTCACATGCTTAACTTCAACTTTCTGTTCCATCAATTGTGGATGGAACTCCATTTGTTGTTTTTCTGATTCATTACCATAATCCTCAATAATCCTCAATTAAGTCTCAGCCTTGAATGAGCGTAACCCCTTACATTTGAAATGTGGTGTTAATTTGTAAGATTTTGCAATTTTAGGGAGTTTTATAAGAAATTACACGACTGCAAGAATAGTAATGAACAACAAAAGTACAATAGTAGAACTATATATGACCTTACTCAAACACTTTGTGGCAGAGTTCCGCATTGTTGTACTTGTTTCTTTCTTTTTCCGATTTACCATGAAGGATTTTAGCAAGATAATTTTTTCAGTAACAAAAGTGAATTTTCCTAACAGAACCAAGCCTATTTCTGATTTAGTTCTATTATTTTAAGGAATAAAAAATTGGATTTTTCCTTTTTAATAAGCGCCAACTTCGATTATATAAATGCCGCATTAAAAAAATCTAGTTTTGAATAAGCACTGCGGCGCTTGATCTAGGATTTACAGTAAACATTTCAAGCATTTTTTAGATGTTCAGGATCAAGTTCTTGCTGAAATTATTTTGCACGTTTTGACTTTCTTTCAGATTTTTTGAGCTTTTCTTTAATGCTTTAGAAGCTTGTTCAAGTTGTTGTAAAAGTCCTTCTTCATAAGCAAATTTATTAGGATCGGATTGCCTCCAAACAGCCATCATAAAAGACTTGATCTAGTCCATTAAGAAAAGCAATTTTCCTTATATCGGGAATATCTGGAAAATTGGGAAAAAGAAAGCTTAAAAGCAAATCGTTCACCCAGTTCAGATTTCGCTGAGCTGAAATTTTACTGATTTCTAAAGATTAGGAACGAATAGTTTCTAGTGTAACTTCAAAACTACAAATCTCATCTGTAACAGATTCGGTAACCGATAGTATAAAAGCCTCAAAAAGTCTTCTACTTTCAAAAATCTAATCAAAACCTAAAAATCTTTCAATCGTCCATGCGATATGCGCAGAACAAAGGCGTTCGGTTTACTGATTGACGGGTTGCTTACTTAGTGTCACTTATAAAACGTATATCATTGATTTATTGTTGGTTTTAATAAGCTACAGTAGTTAAATCTAATTCGTGCTAAAGCTTCTTGATAAAAGATGCGCAAAAATCTGGAAATTTTTCCAACTAGATCTAATACTCATAAGTTTTTAAATAAATTTTGGTCCAAAAAATTGCTTAAAAGTTTCTTAAACACCAACCAAAGTTCCTTATAATGCTTCCTTCTGAAGAATGAACAAAATCTAATGGTCATAGATTATTAAAGATTTTTAATAATTTTTGGATGAAGTAAACAATGATGAAAAGATGCTCTTCTTACATTAAGGATCTTTAATAATATTGCATTTTCAAAGCACCCTGTTGGCTTTGTGCACCGCTAAGACAATGCAAGAAATGCAGTTCCATGTTTGCATAATAAAAACCTATTATATTACTAGCTCAAACCTTTTAATCAAAAATTATTAAAGTTTAGTTGTCAGAGCCTGGACTATTAACAAACAATTTCAAAAATTACATTAAAAAAATCTCATTAAATTATCGAATCTTTTGCAAGATAGTATGTCCGACAGGTAAAATAATTACCAAATAAAGTGGCCACACATTACTTGTTGCTCGACTTTTAACGAGTCGAATTTTATTGGGTTCGATGTCACACCAAATACTTTTCTTCTTTCAAATTTTAACAAACATAATTTTTTAGGGCTACGTTGCATTTAGACCTTTTTCTTTATGCTCAAAAACTTTGTTGGTAAAACATTTGAGCTATATATAGAACTTAATAAATCTTAAACAATAGATTATCAAAATTTAACTAGTTTATAGAATGAAATATTGCTAAAAAGTATGTGCGATAGATGAAATAATTACCAAATTAAGTCGCAACACAATATTTATCCTTTGTTTAACAAATAACGAAGACATACCATTATTGAATGCTACGTCATAAGAACTAGGTAACTTCCTCCTTAGCTTTTAGGGACAGGAAAAATCTGAAAGGATTTACCATTCCATTGTCAGGTTTATTGACTATTTTACCAGATCAACAAAATCATCTGATAAAAAACCGATTCGAAATAATTTAAAGATCTGTTGTCATTTTCAGTCTTGGAAAAAATGAGGAGATTGCTGGCTAAAGATTAACTTCCTCTAACTATGAACTTGAACATTCTCCATTTACAGCTTCTTTTGATCAGAAAACAAACTAAGCAAACCATATTAATGCAACCTTGAAACTTTCTGGCTAGATAAGATGCTACGTTCTTTTAAACTTTGATCATTTTTCTAAACCTCTGCTGCACAACCTATTTTACCTAATAAAATAGATAAATAAATTAAAAAAATCTAAAAATCTATAGTCCCTTTATTTAAAAGTCTTCCAAAGCTAATAAATCACAGTGAAGAAATAATTTAAATCTCCATAATTCATCTCTGAACTTCCTCTGAAATTTCCTTCCACTTTAACACTTCCACCACAAGAAAACAGCTGATGCAATCTCACGCATGCGAGAAAAATTTAAATTTCGGATTTTGGATTTTCCAAACTTGGGGCGTATGGGCATTTGCAAAGTGAAAAAGACTGAGGGAAATTTTACCGGGTTCTGAACTTTAAGGTTTTTACAAAGAAAAAAAGAATAAAAGAAGAATTTTTTGACCACAGCAGCAAATTCTCACTTCCATGAGAGAAAAAATCAATCACATTGCAAATGTGCTTGTTCACATAGCAACCCATATTTAGCAACTTAAAAAAATGTCAGTGTGACAACAGCCTTTGAATTTTTATTCTTAAAAAAGGATTATTACGAAGCATGTCGTGGATGTTTTATACAAAAATATTAAATATCGAATGTTTTATAACTTCATATTCCTTTTCACCACTAATAAATATTTTATACCACTTTATTCTACTTATTCTATACTGTAAAAGTAAGGAAATTCATGACAAGAACCTAATTCAAACACTCACAACATATTTTTTTACAACTTTAAAGGTTCCTATGACATAAAAAAAAAAAAATTGCGGCTACCCAGGTGAATTTTTTTCTACAACCCGGTGGAGCGGAAACAAAGATATTTTTATGTGTCACCTCATGATGCACTATAACCTAATCAGTTTGCTGACGTATCAAAGATTGGATATGTGTAAATAACAAGGTATTTCCAGAAAACTTTTTAGGGCAACCAAATCATACAAGGATTTCGCAAAAAAAAAGAAAATACAAACCTTCCACCGTAACTGCACCATGTTTCCATCTAGTTTACATTGAAGTTTTGGAGATGTTGTAGGGACTAAAATAAAGAAGGCATCTGTAAAAACAGTTCCAACTTTTACAGCAATAACTTTTGTAATAAGGTATATTAGATATAGCACTTGTACAAATGATAGTACTGGTTTTCAGGTATATTAGAAATAAAATTATGCACATTTATTTTCAAAGAATCTTCAATGCTAACTAAATAGAGCAAGTAAGAGATATAAAATATAAAGAACCTTTTTCAAGAAAAAATTAAGTGGTTGATAATCAATTGCTTCAAAATATTCATATCAATTTATGTCTTTTATGTCTGTTTCATCGTCGGTTATTCTTCATTGTCATTAACTTAGAGTACAAGAGTGTAGCCTATGTACAATAGTGAAATATGTTTTTCACTGGAGGAATGCATTCTTATTCTTTATTTCAATAAGCAACCTTCATTTGGATAAGCTTTTGAAAAATAAATCAAGTTTTAGTTACTGTGTTGTAACTTTTTCTATTTGATTCTCAGAAAAAATAAACAAGAAGGGTCCTATAAAGTAGCTTTCATATTTTGAAATGAGTGTTGATTCTTACAATTCAGTTTGCAAAAACCAATATTTCAACCTATTAAAAACAAACATTAATAGTGTACGGCCGCATGCTGTATTAATATTTGACAGATGTTTTTGCTGCTTAAATCGGGAAATTTTCAAATATCAGACAAAGGCAGAAAAGATGGGAAAAACCTTTTTTCACCTTTCTCTCAGTCATTTCTGGCTCGATTTGAAAAATTTAAAAGGATATGAAACTAGAGGAAAATCTACAAGCAATTTTTTCAGGTTTTGATTTAAGGCCTTCAATCAAAATATATTTTTGCTTTTTGATTTTCAGAAAACACCATTTTCCTTTTGACTGCATGCTGGAAAAATGTCTCTATGTCTTTACAAATTGTGTATTTGTTAAAATTCTACCTCAAAATGCTTAGAGGATAGAATGATAATCATAAATAATAAGTAAACCTATCAATACGAATGGAGAAACTGACCATAATGGGCTTTTTGACACTTTAATAAATGATGAATATGACTCTGACGAAAATTTTTTTAATGATTTTAAAACACCACAAAGTTCTTGTTTTAGCCCTAATGAATTTCTATTGAGCTGAAATCTTGTTCTCAAGAAAATATTTCAATTTTACATCTAAATATCAAAACCTTAAACAAAAAGTCTGATGACTTTAAGTTCTTTTTAAATTCAATGAAGTATCACGTCCATGTAATTTGTCTATATGAAACATGGATTCATGAAAATGAAAAAAACTCTACAGAATATGAATTAGAAAACTATATGAACTATTGAACTGTTGAGTTTAACCAAGCAAGCAATGGAAATAAGCAAGGTGGTGGCTTAGTAATTTCCAAAACGATGGTGACTTAGTAATTTCAAAAATCCTTTGATTTACAAAGTAATTTCCAAAATGTTTTCTAAGATATTTCAACTGAGTGAAACATTTGAAAATAAAGCTATGTTCTATAAAGTATTTAACAGGTTTTGGGTAGTTCAAAACTCCTCAAAGATTATACAAAGAGGCTAAATAAAATTAATGAAAGGAAAAATGTGAAAGAAATTTCTACTTTCGATTTTGCTACACTCTATACTCAACTTCCCCATAATGATTTGACTGAAGTACTTGAGGCACAACTAGATTTTGTTTTTAATGGAGGAACTAAGACAGAGAAAGGAAATAAGAAGTATTTGACGGTTGAGAGCAATAATTGTTATTTTTCGAATAGAGTTCGTAGGAATGGCATTAGTTTTACTAAAACTAAAATATCACTTCACTTATAAGACACCTAATAAATAAATGCTTTTTTACATGTGGAAACATTGTCCTTCGCCAATCCATTGGAATTCCTATGGGTATAGACCCTGCACCATTTTGGACTAATTTATACCTTCATCACTAACAGTAACAAAATAATTTCATTCATAAGTTAATTAAAAAGAACCCAACCATGGCTCGCAGGTTCAATGATGAATATCGGTTTATTGATGATGCTTTATCAATCAATGATTGCTATGCCTTTGAAAAGTCATGCAAACAAATTTATCCTAAAGAATTAGAATTTGTGAACACATAGGTCAACATGCTACTTTTCTAGATTTAGATATTTCAACTGATTGTGGCATGTTCATTTACAAACTTTATGACAAGCGTGATGACTTTCCTTTCTATATTGTCAGAATACTTGATCTAACAGGAAATACTCCTCAGCATGTCTTTTATGGATCGATTATGTCTGAAACTCTCCGTATTGCTCGTTCAACTCTTTGATACATTGACTTTTTACCTAAGATAGTTCAATTATTCAAAAGAATGCTAAATCAAGGTGCTTCTTCTGCTAAACTTCTTCTCCAGGTTAGAAAAACTCATTCTCGTTACACTGAGTCTTATTCTTCCTTCAACAAAACTCTTCGAGATATTCTCCAGGATATTGACTGTTATTTGGATGGTGGCAATTGATCATTGCTGCTGGGGGGCCATGGTCGTCTTCTATATTGTATTATCCCCGAAATAGAGACCAAGGTATACGACTGATGATTCCACGGCAATTTAACATCTTTGTCAATTATATTTGATATCTGTCCTTCAACTTTATTTAGTACTCTCTTCCATCTTCAAACACTTCAGTCTGTTAATGTCTACTGTTTTTACCTTATGTGTTTGATATTCATTTACAATTGGTGTTGTGGTTGTCTGTTGATTAATGTCATGTAGTAGTAAATTTGATCGCAAAAGAACCTAAACCTTTATTTTCCATTTGGAATTATGATTTATAAAATTCCTTTAACTCTTTTTGTTGTTTTTCTATGACTATTTTTTATATGGATTATGTTTTTTATATATATTTTATATATTTTCCTGATTATGGAGGTGAAGCTCCTTCATATTATATATTAAAATTTCTTTCTTTTGGAATTCTGAAGGAGCATTGTGAAATCACAAGCTGCCATGAGTCTATTACTATTGAGATTGAGAATAGGAGGGGAAAGAATATAGCCATTGATTTAATATATAGGCCATCTGGCAGCGATATAAATGCATTTAACGATTACGTAGAGAAACTCATCAAACAATCAAAGACCAAAAAACATTCAATGTTAACAGTTGACTGTAATTTAAAGTTATTAGATTTTGATACCAATAACAAAGTGAGAAGTTTCATTAATCTTCTTTTTGAAAACAGTTTGCATAAAATAATAAATTAGCCAACACCAGTTGTTAAATATAGATAAAATGAGCAACTAATATATAAGAAACACCAACAATTCAGATGTAAACAAATACATTTGAGATACCATTCCACTATCACCAATAAAAAAATCACTACATTCAAATACTTTGGAACGCTCAAAACAAATATTATTTTCAGCTGAAAAGGTAGAAATCACATTCAAAAATTTGTATTCAGTTTTAAAAATTCATTCTTCTACTATTTTTTCAGGTTCCAGTTTTATGTTCGATTGTTGTTCTCTGAATTTGAATATTTTTTTGTAAACCAAATTACCGATGCCATTTGGTGTAGTGTACAAAAAGTATTGTGTTTAATTCTGTTTGCGTTGACAAGCATTCTCCAAATCATTGGTAAATAAAATAAATTGCTTTATAAAATAACTATGATCCATGAAGCTGACATGATTTTAGAGAATAGACTGTACTCAAAATTTTTTCAGCCAGCCAGGCTGAAGAAAAACAATTATTATGACTTTGAAATGTTGAACCAATATATATATATTTTTGTATATAAATATCAAGTTTTTAAATGTTTTCCTGTTGTGTATTTCCTTGAAGTCATGTGTCCCTCAATACATAGAATAAGGAGTACCAATGAATTCAGAATTGTACTGTAGATGATATTTTTCTACATTAACAATCCTAACTTTAGTGCTTAGGCTGGAGTAGCTAGATGATGAAACTACTGGTTTCCATAGGACAAGTTTTAAAGTAGATAGTTTGTTGTATGGATATATTTGATATTATATGTTAGTATGGATAGTTCCAAAAGGGATTTTATCTCTTTTCTCAGTAATATGACCTTTATAATTTCAATCAGGGGTTAAAACAAGTAATTTTTCAGGTCATATAACCAGTTTTGGGCATACAAAAATTATACCCAAATTTGATAAAAGTGACTCACTTTGTATTTGGTAATACCCTTTCTTTGGTAAAAACTTAAGTAAAATCTTATGTAGAAGTTGGACTCAAGAACACCTGCTGAGGCTATATCCAATCAAGCAAATGTAAATATTTTCTTCGTCCCTGTAAGGAACATTAGTGTAGAAAAAAGCAATTTCGGTAAAGGTAAAATATAAAAGGCAAACTTTACTAAACTTTACAAAACAAACTTTCCCTGGAAATTTGATTTATTTTTATCACTAGCTAACACTTTCATAGAGGCGCTTTCCTTTGATTTTCTTTTCTTTTTTTTGAAACATAAAAACCAATTATGTGTATATATTGAATGGGTTGTATCATAAAAATTAATATCCCATAGTTTGTTAGCTATCTATATTTTATACCTTAAGTAGAAATTTACTTGAAGCTTTTTGTTTAAAAATGTGATACCATGTGCTCAAAAGGCTTCAAAACATTTTAGACTCTTTTTTACTTCTGTGTTGTGATAGTAGCAGTCAAAAATATCATAGAAAATTATCATAGTAATTTTCAAAATATTTTATTTGTACATCACATCTCTGCCTTTAGGAACTAAACTTGGCAAATATACGTCTAAAAATATTTTAAAATATTGTAAACCAAACATTTCCCTGCCCATATTCCTACAGTAACCACCAATGGTATCATAGAAAATGTCAGTTTCCAAAACTCTATACAATATACCACAACTGCTATTGAAGAATTTTGTTCTCCAACATTTGCTCTTTGTTACCATGGCAACCACATGAGAATTCATAGAAACTCTGCATAATTTGTTTCAAATATTTTTAATTAGTATTGTTTCCTCAACCATAAAATGTTTTACCTTTTAACAATGTTAAGAGATTTGACATCTTAAATAACAAGACTTCTACCAGACCTTAGCAAACCCAACTTGGCACACATATACCCCAAATGGCCCTGTATATTATGGATTCAATTTTGATGGTTGGCTGCTATGGCATCGGCCTCTGAGATGATCAAAAGGTCAAATTTCATTTTTTTTTTAACTTCGCCCGTAGTAAGCATTTATTAACCAAACTTGGGAAACATACTCCAAATGGTTCTGAATATTTTTTGTAAAATTTTGATGGTTGGCTGCTATGAAAGTGGCATAAGGCATCATTAAAAGATCAACTTTCAAAATTTTTATAACTTTACCTGTAGTTAGCTTTTAGTAACCAAACTTGGTACACATATGCTCAAAATAGTTCTAAAGATTTTTCACATAAAATTGACAGTTGATTGCTTAGGATGCCATTCAAAGGACAATTTTTGAAAAGCAGATATTTAATTAAAGGTGAAGTTCTTAGTTCCCTATGAAGGTTCTGTGGATTGTATGCTGAAAACTCTGCAGCTGAACCATAGAAAAACTGAAATACAAAGCTCATTACTTGATTCTTACAAATGAAAAAATTCTTCCTATACAATAAAAATATTTGTAGTTTTGAATGGACACATCCTTTGAGAGATTGCTACATTCGACAACAACTAGCAGTATTACTATTTCAAAAAAAAACCCACAAACAATTAGCAATAACATACATACCTATACTTTTTGCTCTGAAGGTCAAAATGTTTGACCAATAAGACCAGTGTGTAACAGGCTCCGAAATGTTTTTAATGTATTTTGATTTGTAACTATACACTGTGTCTGGTTCCAAATTTTTAAAATATCTTGTACATCTGAAAATCTGTTCCTAAAATAAAACAAAAAATTAAGATTTACAAAAATGTCTCAATAAGCAGTAGAATTGAATGGGAAGCCATTTCAATGATCTTATTTTTCTCATTTCATGATCTTAATATCATTTCGTTTTTATTGATTTAAAAAAAATAATAAAAAAACATCTAAAATTAAGTACAGAGGACTCACAATAAGGAACGCTTATGGGGCATATATAATTGTTCGTTACACTGAGAGTTCGTTATATAAAATGGAAAAATCCAAATGTTTGCCAAGATTTACTGTATACTCATACCAATAAAATTTGTCAAAGCATCTTATGAGTTCTCTCAGACATTTTCAATGCACAAGTAAGCTTCACATCAAATGACAGTTCATTTAGCTCATTTCCTTTAATTTCTTCAAGAATTGTGTCAACTGAAGGGAAAAGGTGTATCTTTAACAAAAGAATACTCTGAATTTTAGCTGTATATACCCTAATATTTGTTTCATTACACATCGTAGGCTGGACATGATAATACTGCGTTGCAATAATACAGCAATAGTTAAAAGTATTTTTGTATTCAGATAAATAACGCCCAAGATTCTGATGTATTTATTATTTTAATGAATTTTTGATAATGAAATAAGTTCAATTTTTCAAAACACTTTCCTTGTTGATTTGTCCATTCGAATTTAACAAGTATCAATAATTGAAAAATTGATGTTTATGCAATGCAATGTATCCATGAAAAACTAAATATTTACTCTGTTTATTGGCCTGTTTGGTATCTCTTGAACCTTAACTATAGGTTTTTTTCTTCCCCAGGGCTCCTTGATATATGCAGGCTCTGCTAGTTGAGTTTGTTTATTTACCGCTTCGAATGTGCATGTTTTCAAAGACATTTTCTTTAACAAAATGTATTGTATTCTTCATATTTTATATCTTTGTTCTTAGAGTTCTATAAGAAAGTGGTGAAACTTCGATAAGATCAAGGATACACATTTCCCTGTACTTCTCATGTGTCTCTTAGTTTCCTAGCACTTTGTATGTCTTCTTAATTTCACCATGTTTCATATGTGCTTCCTAGTTTCTTAGCGCTTAGCATATTTTCCTTGATTTCACCAAGTTTCTAATGTATTTTGTGGTTTCCTAGCCAAGGATGAAAGAGCCAAATTTTAAGAAATCCAGAAAATTTATTTAAGAATACTATCTGCGTGAGGCGCCACTGTTATAGTTGGCGCCAAGGTGGGAAATTTTGCAAATTAAGCTTGCCAGATGTTTGGAAATCACATTTTAGAGTGTTGAAATTATTTATAAACATGATATAGTAACAAACCTGAAAGTTCTCTCTTTTTCCTTTAGCCGTCTTTACTATCAAAAGTGATCTTTTAATTACATTGCAGGGTTCAAATTAACGGAAAAATATGTAACCTAAAAATATGGCCAATATTCTTTGAAATTCTCTATCCACTGGCACCTTTAGATGACACTAGCATATCACTCCTACTCAATTAGCGTGAGTGGCGCCACTCCAGTGTTTTCAAGAGCATTAAGTTAATGTAGCATTGTGTGAAGTTTATCTCCATTTAATTTATGCACTGACAACCTTAGAAAATGCCAGCACTTTCACAATCTACACTGTTAAATATTGTTGATTAGCTGTCATTTCAGGTTATGAAATATTAATAATAAAAATTTATGAACGCTTGTGCACCTCTCTTCACGGGGATTAAATAACAGATATCAAGCAGCATCAAATATTTTTGTCTTGTGTAAGGTGCCCCGGGGCAAGCATTGTTTTTTACTGACTGATCGTAAATCAAAGAGAGATATTACAGCATTACATGCATGTACACCATCTTAGAATTGGCATATGTATATCACATAACTGACATTGACAGACAGGATACTCTACAGTAAGAGGCACTGATGTTATTCCTTTTTTTCTGTATCACCATGAGACAATTACAATGCATAATATGAGCGATTATGATAGTAAAAGCTTGTAGTAGTAACATAGATATGGTCACTTCAGAGCTGGAGAATTTTGCAACAATGTGCTTGGAAGAATATGGACTCTAGTCTATGTAAATTTTATTACTACTTATATAGAAACCTATTTTCCTGATCTATCACTCGTAGTAGAAATCGATACCAACTGTTCTGTTTCAAATTCATTCTATTTTGAAATTTTCCCTTCGTTAACCACATAAATATTTGAATAGGCTAGTTTTCTTAAGGTCTACTTTCAAATTTTCCCTTCACAAAAGGCTTGGACTTAAAGCGGTTAGATTTCACAACAACTAATTCGAGTTTTTCCCTTTGTTAAAGGCTTGGTTATTTGAAGTGACTAGATTTTATAATGTCTATTTTGAGATTTTTCGTTTGTTACAGACTTAGACATTCGATAAGGCTGCATTTTATGACATATAGATATTTTTAATTTGTCGAAGACTTGGATGTTCAAAACGACTAGATTTTGTAACGCCCATTAGATAGTTGAAACGGCTAGCTTTTATGACATATATTAATGATTTTTCCTTCGTTAAAAAACTAGATATCTGAAACGGTTGCATTTTAAGATGCATTTTCTGAGATTCCCTGACCGCCCCTCCCTCCACCTTTGTTAAAGAATTAGATATTCATAACAGCCAGATTTTATAACATATGTTTAGGAAAGAAAAGGTATTAACGGATCTAATTCTGAGATAGCCCTATGGTATGGTAACAATGATACAAACTGAAGCATTACAAAATCTTTAAACAACCATACTCCGTACTCTGCATACAATAACATGTGGGCTAGAGGTATGTTAATGATTTTATTATCAATTATATAGTTTCAACAATCTTATAACACAAATATAGCTAATATCCAGAAATTATTACATCCTGGCAAAAAATCTGGAAATCCAGATAAATCAGAAAGTATTTCATTCTTGCCAAACACTTTGTACACTTTTCTTAATTTCACCATGTTTCTCATGTATTTCTTAGTTTCCCAGCACTTCATCTCTCTTAATTTCATCATGCTTCATATATGCACTTCTTAGTTTTCCAGCACTTAGTATATTTCTCTTAATGTCACCATGTTTCATATGAATCTTGTGGTTTTCTAGCGCTTTGTACACTTTTCTTAATTTTAATATGTTCCATTATGTATTTCGTAGCTTCCTAAGGCTTTGTATATATTTCTTCATTGCACCATGTTTCATTTGTATTTCTTAGTTTTCTAGCACTTCGTATATCTTTCTTAATTTTACCATGTTTCTCATGTATATCTCACTTTGCTATTGCTGTAGGTTGTGACTCCAATGAGGTCTTACTTTTAACAATTTTTTGAAAATTTGTAAAATCAAGGCCCTTATTATAGTAAAATAATACAACTCTTGGCATAAGCGTCTTAATATTATGTATAATGCTTGATGGCTTGTATAATCTAGATGCTATTGTATCCAATATATTTAAATACCATTGATAGTGACTGAAGGTTTCATCTTTTTCAAACATTAGTTCTGCTACTTTGCAATGGAGAGACTTTAATTTAGCTTTTGAGAATCAATAAAGACAACTTCTAATAAAATTCATTGAATTTTTTACGTCAGTATTTAATATGTTGTGAAGAAGTCCTAAAAAACTGGAACAGCTATTGTTTTTGTCAAAAGGTCGTTGTTTTCTCTTAGTATATTTCTTATTTGAATTAATAGAAGGAAATTTCATTGCAATTGGTTCCATGCTATTAGAGACATTGAATTCATCACCAATTCTATCATTTAAACCAAATGCATAAACTGTCCGCAATGTTAGCATATAATTTTTCTCTCTAGCTTTTCTCTTAAATGCCCTTTGTGTGCTAAATCTTAGAGATAAATCTTTTCCTGTTGGTTGACACATATATTTTTAATATGTGGGTCCCCGCATAGTAAAAATATTGTAGGAAATTCAAGAAATATTGTAGTAAAAAGTTACCTCTTCTCTTAAATGGCAAAACTTCTTTTCATCATACTAGAATAACATAAACAATAACAATAGTTAGGTAATATAGCCTAATTTGCTCTCCTCCGTACAATAACCATAATCAATAAAGAGTCGAGTCTGTATGTTACTACAACTTTATACAACGTTGATTGAATAGAAAACCTAATTTTTGGAATATTGCTTTTTTGTCTGTTTTACTTCTCTCTTCCGAAAAAAGAATATTCAACTAACTTTTAGATTTTAGATTTTTGATTTTAATCCCCCCTACCCAAAATAGGCTTCTTATAACTTTATTTGCATGTCAGGTGAGCGGTCCATTCAGCATTACCTAATGCATACTCAGTATTCAGTATTCTGCTTGGGTATCACAGTTTCAAGGCCCTAGCCCTTCATTTATTTTCATCGTACTTGCAGAAATGTTTTTACTACCCCCTAGCAATTAACCTATCAGAAAATGTTATCATATAATTTGATTTACTTTAATGTAGAATCTTCTATATCATAGAGATTGTTTTTCGAAAATAGTAATTTCAATGTGAATAGAATGTTCAATGCAAATCAATTAAATAGAGTACAGGAGCGCATAGCGCTTCAAATATTTCCTTTTCTCAACCTCAAACCAAAAAAAAACGACTTTATCGATAATACTAATTGCCTTATAAAGTCATTAAAAGAAGGATAAGGTCTTGAAAGGTTCATGACGCAAAAAACAACAACCATACACAATATTTCTGAAAAGGAAAACAGAGTAAAAAGACTTAACAGTAAAAAGATAAAAGTAGAGAGGTTATAACAGTTCTTAATTGTTATAGCAAAAAGCAGTGTCTTCATGTTAATTAAAAAGTGGCATAACATTATTTTAACTGAAATCTAAAGAGATTAATAAGCTGTAAGATACCAATCACAAAATAAAGTTGTAAAAATAAAGTTGTAAAAAAATCAATTGGTAACATGCTAAGAAACTTGGACATATGTTGCTACACCAAAGGCTGTATCCAAAACTTTTCTTTCCTTTTGGTTAACAGGTGTACTAAGTTTTGTCATCTAAAGCCATTTAGGACTGGATATATTCAAGTTTTTTTTTTAATTATTAAGGACTCTTCAGTGAGAAGTAATGAAACAAAGAGTGGGTGTAAAATTTTTCCTTCTTTTTTGTTTACTGGTGTTGCAGGTTTTTTCAAGTAAAGTTGTTTAGAACTGGAGATACTGTAAATGTCAAAATTAGCGCCCAGGGCGCTCATTTAAAATTTCAGGCTTTAGAGGGGGCGCTAATTTGGTAGGGGCGGTTATTTAAGCAGGGGCGCTTATAAAATCTTCTTATCATGAAAAGAAAAATGTATTGTTATAAGTATATTTAGAATGAATATTCGTCTACTTTATGAGTTGAAAATTGAGCGACCTGCTTTGGGGAAAAAATATTTTTGGTTTTTAATCTCATAAACTTAGCTGTCATTGATATATTTACATTATTCTCTGCCTACTTTCAAATAAGTGCCCCTTCCAATTACTATATGACGGAATAACCGCCCCCTATTAGTTCTGGAGGGGGCGGTTATTGAAGCAGGGGCGCTTATTGAAAGAATTACTGTTATACGGGCGCACTTATTTAGGCAGGTGTGGTTATTCCGCAGGGGGTACTAACTCCCTCATTTACGGTACTCGAGTTTTCTTAAAATCACGTTACCTATGACGTCAGAGCCCTCAGTGAGGGGGGGGGGTATTGTTTCAAAGAGTGATTATAAAGTTTTTCATTCCTTTTTTGTAACAGGTGTAGCAAGATTCCTTGCCTAAAATTGTTTAGAACTGGAGATATTCAAGTTTTCTTAAAATCTCATGACCCATGACGTCAGAGCCCTTGGCAGGGTATTGAGGTAAAAGGTGGGTCCCAAACTTTTTTTTACCTTTTGAAAAAACAGGTGTACCAATTTAATAACATTAGTTTGTTTAGAACTGAGGATATTCAAGATTTATTAAAATGACTTGACATATGATGTCAGAGCCCTCAGTGGAGGATATTGAGGTAAGAGGCAAAGGATGGGTCCTGAGCTTTTCTTATCTTTTAGGTAACATAGCTACCAAGTTTCGTCACCTGAAGTTGCTTAGAACTGGAGATATTCAAGTTTTCTTAAAATCACGCCATTTATTATGTTAAAGCCCTCAGCAAGGGGTATTGAGGCAAAGGGTGGGTGCAAAACTTTTGCTACCGTTTTAGTAACAGGTGTACCAAGTTTTGTCACCTAAATTTGTTTAGAGCTGGAGATATTCAATTTTTCTTAAAATCATTTGATCTATGACGTCATAAGCCTTAGCTGTAACCAAAAATGCGTCAAAAGATATAGGATGCCGACTGAATGAACAAAAATGATAGCAATAGCAACAAAACTCTTGATAGCAATTACATATTCAGGTTACTAATATCTGGCAGAAAAACAAAATAATAGTTTTCACTGTAAAAGGTTCAAAATCTTCATAAAAATTATAAAAATTATAGAAAACTGGATTTTTTATTCCAAAATTAACGAAAATTTGAAGACCAAGGCTCGAAAAACCTGTTGCTATGGCAACGGTGAACTGTTATTTTAGGTGACTTACAGTAGGTCTCAAAACGCCTATTTATAGATTTTATCAATAGTCAGGGGCATATATGTATGTAGGTTCAAACAGAGCAAAAATCGAGTCATAGTTCTGACAGTGTATAATTATTCAATTGCAAAGGCAATACCATAGATTAAAAATCAAAAATTACAGAATGGAATGCAAAATGATAACTACACAAGTTAAAAATCAGAACTCACTATGTCAAATGTATAAATAACAGGACAGAATCATAAAAACAGAAGCAAATAAACAATAAACAAATAGTGTAAACATTAGAGCATTGGTCAAACTATGTCTTAAAGATTTGATATCTGAGGGTAGCTTCACATTATCTTTTGTAGTTTGCTTTTCGAAAACACAGAGCCAAAAACCAGCTTAAAAAACTTCAATGGACTATATACTATGAAGGAGCTTTGCCTATTTGAAAGTGTTAATAAGATGAATTGTTAATTTAATGAAAAATAAAAACCAGTAAGGACTAAACTACCATTACACAAATTTCAGACCAGAAACTTTATAAAAATACATTGAATGACCAAAAGACTATTTGGAAGAAAAGATTAAGTTTGAGAAGGGGAAAATTTAAGAAGTTAAAGCAACGCTATTATCCAAGGCTAAAGGAAACTATAAGTGAAACTACAAAATACATGCGCGAACAAATATATATGTAAAACAAACTGAAAACGAATACATAACAAAAGTTACACTCTCATCAGAACTGCTATATTCAAAACTTTGAAAAGTATAATTTCTAATTGAATTCTAATAATTTGTTCAAATAAAATAAGCTCATTAGTACTTCGAAGTACTTTCATTAGTATTTCTAAACTTATTCATCAACGTGGATATTTAATCTTCTTGACTAATGCATTTGCACGCAACAAAAGTCTTTTGATGGCACCCCATTTTTATTTGTAAATTTTGGTTGAATACTCCAATCAAAGGTTCTGAATTTATTCATCAAAATGTTATGGATAATGTTCCAAATTAATTCACTAACTTGATAACAATTCGACACACACAGCCTCATGTTATTTGTAACTTATAAAACGGACAATTGGCTTGAACGTTCTAAATTTATTCATCAAAACAATATAGATAATGTTCTCAATTAATTGAACTGCACAAAACAATAGTCTTCTGAAAGTAACCCACCTTGATTTGTACCTTTAGAATGTATAATTTATTCGAACAATCTGAATTTACTTATCAAAACGATGTGTTCCAAATAAATTCATCGACAACGCAAAAGTCCTTTGACAGCACACAAGCTTTATTCGTAACATTCGAAATAATTTGTTTGTTGTTCTCAATGTATTCATCTAAATGACATGAAAAATGTTCAAAACCGATTCTTCGACTTGATGAAAATCTTTCGACACTACGCCCCCCTATTCATAACGTCTGAAATTAACAATTTGTTGAAAAGTTCTAAATTTAATCAAAAAAACAAAATATATGGATGTTACAAACTGTTAATTTATTGCCAAGCAAAACAACAGTGCTCAAAAAGCACACCACCTTGATTCGTAACTTTTGAATTGAATAATGTTGCTAGATAATCTGAAAGACGTTCTAAAAGACATTCATCAACTTTATGGATAATATTCCAAATTTATTTGACTTAACTTCTCTCAAGTACACTGTTCATTAACTTTAGTTACCACCGTCACGTAAAAAAAATGAAAATGCTTCAAAATGCTTTTGTGTATAGCAGTCATCAGTGATTAGGTGACTAGCTAGGTAGCTAGCAGCACAGCAGTATGCACAAACTATTCATGTCCTTCATTGTTTTTATCCAGTTGTCGAAGCTTCTAAAGATCTTTTACACAAATGTAAAGAGCCATAGTCTATATTTAGCAGCTAGCTGGCTGGAACCCCTGTTCATGTCATGTGCTAAATCATATACTTGAAAAACCACACTAATTTTAGCTTCTTTTAACAGGAAAACAAGATTTTAACCCTAATAGAAATTACTGCTAATCATTTCGTAGAAACAAAGATTATCTTCTGGTTTCCTCAATCAATTTGGCAATAATAAATCCAAAAAAACTGGACAGTTGGCTTTTCCAGAAAAACTGCTCTGCATAGCTCGCTCGCTTGACTCTTTTCGATTTCTCCTGCATAAAATTTTTATCTGAAAATGAACGAATCTGATTGATTTACAACAAAATGAAAATTATGTAGCTTAAAACTGCAGAGATAAAAATATCTCTAACAGACAAAGCCGCATTTAATGTTGGCTCATTACGACGGAGGCGAGAAACTTTGGCTGAAAAGGAAGAAAAAAAAAGGTACACAGGTGATCTAAAAAAAATTTACCTACAGAAATTTTTAACAATTTCTGAATTCTTAGATATGATCATATTGAATTTTTACATTGTCCAATGTTTAGAACAACAATGCATTAACTATATCTACATTTTCCCTTCTATATAAAGCTTGCTAAAATTTTTGTTTTGATTGTGCAAGGTCTGAAAAGCTTTATTTTTACATTTTTCATTCTTTGCAAAGTTTATTGGAATTCCTGTTTTGATTGTACAAGATCTGAAAATCTTTATTTCTGCATTTTTTGTTCTTTATAAAGCTTATCAAAATTTTTGTTTCTTTTGTGCAAGGTCTGAAAAGCTTTATTTTTATGTCTTCCATTTTCTAAAACAAAACTTTACTTGCATTTTTCTTTACTTACATGCTTTTATCTATAAGAACAATTTTATAAGAACACGAGCCTCAAATTTCAGCAAAAACTTAGAACAACTAATTGAGGCTCGAGACTACGAAAATATGTTCTCCTTTATAGGGTAAAAAAATCAATAAACACAGTAGGAATTACGAACACTTTAAGAACATCTCAGCCTATTTTTTATCCAAAAAATAAGAAGAGCTAGGCTCTGGTTGTATTTTACTGGTTCTTATCAAAAAAGAATGTTTTTATAATGCTTGAAGTGAGATATACAGATATTGTTATAGCGCAAAAAAACATTATATTTTTATACAAAAAAAATATTATTAAAAAAGACTAATATAAATATCAAAGTTTAATTGCCCTGTTAGTGCATGTCACATTGAAATTGCTTTTATTTTCATAATATGTTAATCAGTACATACATACAAGAATGATCAAATGCTTGTGTTTGAAAAGGAAAAAACATCCATACAGATTCATTGCAAACCAACCATCTCTTAGGCAGGCAATTTGTAGAATGTGCAACCAGATTTACCTGAAAGGGCTAGATTATGACTAAAAAAATTACCTCTAAAATCTTTTCACTTATTCCCATTCTTTTTCTTTCAGAACCATAACTGTAAAAATCTTCTACAAAATAAATAATTTCCAAATTACATTTCCATTGTTTGAACCAAGCAATTTCTACCATATCGACAGATATTTTTCCAATTTCCAGTTCCAATGGTCTATTGTGGTCTAAAAATGTTTTCCAAAAAGATTTACCTATTAGCTTGCAGCTTTTGCATTGACATAAAAAACAGATATTGATGTTTACAAGGACATATGTGACATCTCATTTTGATATACAGTGAAATATGCTCTAAAGACCACCTCTATAAGAAAACCACTTGTCTATGACGACCACTGACTATTGATCACAAAATACATTTCTTATGTTTTCAACCTGTATAAGAAAATCACCTGTCTGAGAAGACTGCTTTTTTATGGTCCCTAGAGTGGTCTTCCTGTAGAGGTTTCACTTTAGTCATAACAGTGAGCCTCTCAATCTTCCACAGGAAGTAATTGAAGAGGATAAATCTCATCACTTTTAAAAATCTGATGGAAAATTAGTAATACAACTTAAAATACTTAACTTAACTTACTCAACTTAACTTAAAATACATAAACTCCAAATCTAGACTCTTAACATGTTTTTAACTTTGAACCATAGGCCTGCTTGTAAGAGGCATGCAGTTACATGTGCAAAATTTATTTCATTCAGGGGGGTGTCTTCTGCTACTATCCTTCTCTCTGCATTATGGCATTTCATAATGACTCCCCCAGATAGATTAGACACCAATATCAGCAAGGGGTCGAAATAAGGCAAAATTAAGTGGCAGGACATATTTGCTAGGAAAAGTGTGTTGGGTTAATAGTGGCAGCAAAATTTTGTTGTCCTTTTTGTCCTTCTAATTTGGCTACTTCATCATTTTAAGTATCTAAATTCTTATGAAGATGAAGAAAGGTCTTATTCAAAAATAGGTTGATAAATACTATGAACAAATATTATAACTGCATTAAACTCTATTAAACTGCATCAGCAATCTTGTCTGAAAAAACCCTGAAGTGGGTGCTTATCGAATTATGTTTCTACTTGATTTGTCACAAATAATGTTCAAAAAGTACTTTGCCGAAAAATATTTTTAATTAAAATTGTTACATGAATAATTGAACTAGATTAGAAAGTGACTGGACAAATTATCTTCTTAGAACATTTTTGCTAGGTCTTATCAACTTTTTAACCAGACACGACCATTGACTGGACCTAATTTTGATCCATGTAAGGGGCTCATTCTTAGACAGAAATACCTTATTATAAAGATTATTACATCACCCAGCTAAATTCTAATTTCAAAAACAATGCCAGGACAAAAAAGATAGAATTGATATCTAGTGTACACTTCTGACAGCTCAAATTTTATAACTTATTTTGAAAAATTTGAAGTATGTTCTTCATCCCATCTAACTATAAAAATGAGACATTAAGACTAAAAATAAACCTAAAAAATAAATGATTTTCTCACCTAAAATCTTTGCAGAAACATCTTGAGACAATAAAAGTCTTGAAGAGTTGATTGAGTTCAGCGTAAAAATAAAGCTTGAATTTGTGTTTCCCATTTTGCCTTTGATGATACAAATTCCGTAAGTTAAATGTGAACTACTACAGTTGTAATGAGTCTTGTAACCCAAATTTTCTACATTAAGTTTTATGTATTCATTGGTTTTCAAATTAAAATTTTTGGAAAATAAAACACTGGCATAACCACACTCATATCCACAAGCATCTTTCCAATCTTTGCATTTGATATGAACGATTTCAAAGCTTGAAACTGAAACTAAACAATGCTATAACAATCATTATTACCAATACATGTGGCATTACTGGAAGACAATGCCCTGAAAACATCGTATCAATAAGCTCTACAAGTCTGTCTGTTTTTACTTATGAGGGCTTAAATTTCATTAATGCCCTCTGGAGCGGGCTGTATTGGCAATTTATGCCTTCTGGAGCGGGCATTATTGGCCATTTATGCCCTCGATTGATAATGAGTGACTTTCTTGCCATATTTTCTTGTTGACGTTCGAATTTTTAATTTTCGAATGTTTTACTAGAATTTTGAATGAGTACATTCAGAAGAGACAGCAATAAATGTTAATCAAAAATTAGAAAGATTAGATACAGAACAGAAGAAAACTTTGATTGTTATTTTGCAGTTGACTACAATTACTAAGTTTTTAAAAAATCAAAAAAAAAATTCCCTCGAAAATTAAGTACAGTGAAAGCTGTACTGTAATTGTAATCATGTTGTAATAAAAAGAATAGGTCTGTTACGTAGCTAGTTTGCTTAAGGGATGTTTTTTGGGAGCCTGTTGCTTTTTTCATGTAAAAAAAAGGAAACGTAATGTGAAAAAAAAAAATCCTTTTTACAACAAGATGCAGGAGTGTGTGGTATTGGTAATAATAGTAATAACATTATTTTTTCGGGCATTATAAATATTTACCACCCTTGTTT
>JANSTP010141002.1:0-12547 GCA_025330745.1 Cladonema radiatum | reverse complement strand
GAAAACTTGAATATCTCCAGTTCTAAACAACATTAGGTTATGAAAGTTAGTAAACCTGTTACCCAAACGGTAACAAATATTTTGCTCCTACTCTTTGCCTCATTACCCCCTTATGAGAGCCTTGACATTATAGGTCACGTGACTTTTAGAAATATAGAATTGTACCAGTTCTAAACAACCTTGTGTGACAAAACTTGGTATTTCGGTTATCCAAAAGGTAGCAAAAGTGTTGCACTCACCCTTTGCCTCAATACTACTGAGAATTCTGACGTTATAGGTCACGTGATTGTAAGGAAACTTGAATATCTCCAGTTCTAAACAAGTTTATTTAATATCAAACTTGTTAAGCATTTTATAATGGATATCTAACAGCTTATTAGATTCACTTTAGATTCCAACTAAAATATTAATTCAGTTATGTATTGTTGTTGTTCTTGGCTCCATCAAACTTTCAAGACTTTATTCTTCTTTCAATGACTTCATTACTCAATTAGTATTATAACTAAAGTCATTTTTTTTGAATTTGAGGTCGAGAAACTGAAATTTTTGAAGCGCTGAGTGCTCTTGTTCTTTTTTCAGTTTTAACATTAATAGCGGAAATTTAAATTCAAAACCTCGTTGTCAAGCCTAGTTTCGTAGTTGATTTAGAACAGCTATCATCACGGAATGAATATTTTTAAAGCACATCGAAAAAAATTTGTTTTTGCTTTTTTAGACGACGTGATAAATAAGTATTGCATTTTTACACAAGTCCGTCTGGCATAGAATCAACAGAAGTTGCGTCAAAAAAAAAAAAAAAAAAAAAAAATGGCGAAACGTGCTATCGCTGAAAATAAGAAACATTGAGAATAATCACTTCAAAGGTGATTGTTTTTTAATTACTTAATTTGTACAGGTTTATTCGACGTTAATGCTTTCTCTTTTGTAGGGTCGGTAAGGTCAATGTTGGCTATTATCTGTAGAGCAATTATGAGGGTTTGGGTATAAACAACTTTCAGGAGGAAATTTCACGCAGTGATGTTCTTCTAAAAGTAGGTTTCATTATCATTGATAAGAAAAGTTGACAGGTTCTACTTCATAACATATTAGGGATACAATGAAACGGCGATAATTTTGCCTTTTTAATAAAAATTATGTATGAACGTAAAACCTAGCAAAATTATCCAGCGAAGTTATAGCAGCAAAAGTTATTCCAGGAGAAAAAAACGCTAATAAAAACACATTCAACAGTATTGAACAAAGGCCCCCATGGGACGATACATAAAATCTTTTTTCTTTACACAGCACTGTCAACAAAATTCTGGTGAACAAAACAAATTTGATTTTCAACATTAATTAGTCGTTTGACATCTAAATTGTTTTTTATTTCAAATAACTTGAGAAAAATGGAAGTTCGACGCGAACTAATTGGAACATGGCTTAAAGATAAACGGTATGCTTTAGTTACTGTTAAGAAATTTTAGAGTTGGATTTCTTGACTCTGATTTGGGAATGAATAGTTTTCCAGCAGGCTAAATCTAAAGAGAGGTAACGGTAATGAAAGCTTTGATCAGTTTTCTTTAAAATTTCCAAACAGGATAAGAAGACAATATGAATATTTCTATTTCTCGGCACCTGAAAGTAACATTAATAATACAGCAACCGGCGAACTAAGTACAGACATTGACTGCAGGAGATTACAGGTAGATATTTAGTGATTTATAACCAGGCCAAATATATTTTAAGGGTATTATTATTACTACAGAAGACTGGTTACTCAAATTGGATTGTTAGTGGTACAAAAACAGCTCTTCTCAACGAAATGTAAACGCCTATTTACGATTTAACTGAGAAGGTTAGCTTATTGATAATCTTGTGTTTTTATTGGCAGGTTGTTCCCAACTATCAACATTACGTTATGGCCAGGAGACACTGCAAAAAAGCTTGCAACTGGTTGAAGATACAGACGTCGGTAT
The DNA here is from genome assembly GCA_025330745.1 of Cladonema radiatum. Taxonomy (NCBI): domain Eukaryota; kingdom Metazoa; phylum Cnidaria; class Hydrozoa; order Anthoathecata; family Cladonematidae; genus Cladonema; species Cladonema radiatum. Next base: position 10,592 of record JANSTP010141002.1, on the reverse strand, counting down.
TTATTGTAACTGGTAAACAGTAACGCCACTAGGAAGAGGTTAAGGTGATACAGGCCCAGGTCTATAGATGCCAAACTGTTTTGGCAAACAAGTTGATTATTAATTAGCTTTAGTTATACCTTTGTGTTGTTCATTCACCGTAAAGTAATTAATGTTGTTATTGTCTTTTGTTATCGTGTGTAGCATGTTTTTAACGAATTTTACAACTTTAGAGAGAACTTTGTTGAGATAAGTCGCGTATCGTTAAAAAAGCATTTTAGTCGTAAATACAGACTTGTATTTAGTGGCACTGCCATTTTTTTAACACTTATCTCAGTGTCTATTCTATCTAACCGTTATGTAGTACTTACCGTCAACCTTTTGTGGTTTCGACAGAAGTTTACCTTCATCTATACAGTTTTACCTTTGTATTTGTGTGACATTTTACCCGACACGCAAAATTGTAAGTGAAATGCATTTTGTTCTTGATTTTATTTACTTAGACTTTTGTTACTGTGTCCTAGGTATCTTTCTGTCTATATTTTAGTTTTAAAACGCTTTATTACGCTTGACCCTACGTAACAACGCTCTATAACGCTTTCTCACCCTCCATACCAACTCTTTACTGTGATTACTACTCTCGATACCCAGCCCCTTTGATTCATGCCCTTTGACACATTCTACACGCCCAATTTCGTTATTTACGAGCAGCTACACCCCTCATCAATACGTACTTAAAAAAGTTTCGAGATTTGCGTTTTACCGTTTTATACGTTTTATCTGCTTTCCGAAACCTGTTGTCTTATCGCTGCCATTGTCTCCTACCGATTTACCACCCATTTTTACACCCTTTATACTCGAGAATTACCACTGCCGTTTGTAAATCAATTTACCAAAATGTAAATATGAAATTACGTTTTTACAACATAGTTATCTCTACCCGTGTCGCATGAACACAAACACTGAGAAGTAATGCTAACATTGCTAATATATGCTATATTACTACAAGCTTGGATTCTGTTGAAGCTGATAAAAATCTTCTCTGGTTTTAGGTAAAGTAATGAAAACTATAGCAATGACTTAAAGGTAAATAATTTCATGTTTCAAAGAGGTTAGCAAAACTTTAGCAAATAATAGCTATGCTATGGAAGCCAAACTTAATAGGTTCTTTGAAAATAAGTTTTATTCCTTGATTTCTTGATCACAATGGACAATTCTCAATATCATTAAAAGCTTTTCAGGAGGTGTAATTAACTGAATTTCTACTAGAAATGATTTTGATTCTTTCTGATCATTATGCTTTAGTTTTTTTTGGATTCTGAAGTTTTAGTTAGAAAAGGCGGTTCTTGGAAAGACACTTTGTACTTATTTCTTCGAAAACGTAAAGCTGGGATTTGTCGGAAGGGATGTTGGAGTGTGATGTCCGATTATGTGTCCAAGTAAATATCTGAAAAGATCTTTTCACAGAATTAAAGATTCCCAAAGCTATCGATTAGTTTTTACTCAGTTTTTCAAGGCCGCTAACGGCTGAGTTATTCGTCAGTTTATAAATCCTAATCAAAGAATTTGAAGTTCTAGGAGTAAGCTCCATTGACTTCGGCATACATAGTTTATGGTCGGGAGTTGCTACAGCTGTGGCAAATGTATTATTGGCAATCGCTCCCTCAAACAGCATGATACCTTTAAAAATAAGAATATCCACACTTGCGCTTGCACTAAACCTTGCCCTTACTCTTAGGTCACACGACCTCACTACTAAAAAATACGTTTTTATTCTCCCTGGGTAAGCATAGTTTGCATAAGGCAAAATAATTTAAGTTAATTACGTTTGACGAAGGATTTAGTAATTAATTGCAAATTATTTCATTATAGCAAAGTAGCAAATGGTCGTTATTGTCGTTATGGTCGTTCAGAGCTTTGAGATTTGAGTCATGGTCACGTGATAGCTAGTAGATAAGATCAAGTAATGGGTGCATTAATCACAGGTCGATCAGATCTTTCTCGTTGCAGCTGCATATTTTTTAGGAGCAGGGAAATGAATAAATTAATAAATAAAGAAATAGCTGTTGCAATAATGCTGGCATTTGCCGAATGTTAACTTTGACTATGTTGACTTTTCTAATCATTTTTGTTCAAAATTTCTTGTCAGGTCAGATATTGGATTCAATAAAGAAATTTATTGGTAATGCGTTTTAAATCAAGTTACTAGACGGTTATGTTATGAAGGTTATGTTATGGTACCGTTACTCAAAACGAGCACTTAGCACGCGGTGATTGAATATGAAGTTTAGGCTCAGATGCCTCAATGATGACAAAATCATATGCATAGTGACACTATTCACGATAACTGGTGAACGAGATAACGATTACATATTCTCTTCAATGTCGTAGTCGCTAAACATTATGCTTTGATTGAGCCTACAGATGGCTGCAGAGAAATTTTGGCTTCAAATGTCAGTTATTGCTGAGCAACTGACACGCACGTTACTTGTAGAAAATTAAAAGGACAATGGAATGTGTTTAAACAGGATACACAAGGAAACAGATGCCAAATCCCTGCTAAATACCGGAACCTGCTGAGTGCATTGTCAATTCAAAACGTGACGAAAGGAGATCGATACACAGCTACTCACGCGCAGGCTACAGATGCCGGACATTAACCTACAGATGGCTAGATTGATGTTAAGGCTGCAGATGCCTAAATACGCTAAGCGTAATTGACACGCACAGGTCGTGTTGAGAGTTAGGGAGGACGAGATGAGACTACAGATGCCTGAGCTTTATTTGAAGCATTACGAGTTGTAACAAATTTATTTGCTTTTGTATTCACTCGCTGTATCATTTTCATAAACATCGCTTACAAATGGGAAAGAACTGAGCACGACCTCACCACTAAGAAATATGTTTTTATTCTCCCTGGGTAAGAATAGTTTGCATAAGGCAAAATAATTTAAGTTAATTACGTTTGACGAAGGAATTAGTAATTAACAAAAATTTATCGAACATATTAACAAAGATTATCTACGAAACATATTAACGGAAAATTTGTCAAACATTATTGTTCGGAACATTACAAGAAAACTATCGAGCCTATTTAAAAAAATATTTACGAAACATACTTAATTTAAGAATAGTACTAGAAAAATGAAAACTTCTTGCTTCGGATTTGCTTGATTTATTGTTCCTCATCATTATTAATAGAACAAATGACATGTTAAGAAACACATTTTTTACACGGTAAATCACCTGTAAAATAATCATTGCCAGGACAAATGTTTTCCACTAATAATCCTAGTTTTTCGTTCACCACATAAACGTATCTGTTTAGTTTTGGTTTTGAAATGATTCCATTCAAGCAAAAGACCATCAGTACATGTATAACAAAGATATTTGATATGAAAATTATGTTCACGTACTATGATGGAAAACATATTTGTAGAAAATATTGAAGGAACCAACTTTTGAAGCATAGGTATCACAGACTGCTAACTACCTATATATAGCTATTTCAAAAAACAAAAGAATATTTTCTTAAATAACTTTGATCGGTAACAGTATTCAAGTATAAATGTCTAAATTCACTTCAACAAGAGACTTTGATGAAAAAACATTTGCTACACGACGGTAAACTAACAAAAAATCATAGTAAGTTACAAACGCTTTCTACTGTAAAAAAGTAGACAGTTATTGCATTAAATTATCAAGTTGTGCTTTGTTAAAAGTCAGAACGTGATATCGAGATGCTTTGACAGTAGCTTTACTATTCATTTGAGCAGAAAAATCTGCCTTTGGCTAACTAAATAGTATAGCTAATTCTCCTAGAGCCATTTTCAAAGAGCTGGAGAATTCATTACAATTCAATAACTTGTGTCTTGGATGTAAATTTAGCGCTCACGTGAATCTAGATCAATCTGCTAGCGTGAAACGCATAAAATACATATATAATACCTATATTACCAAAATATGATTGATTCGCCGTGTAAAAGTGCTCGATATCGACATAGAGCTAATATACTTATACATTAAAATACAAACTTTACTTAGTGTCGGAATAAAGTACCTTGAAGTATAGCCGTTTCATAAAGTCTCATTAAAATTTACATAAATAAACAAATAAATAAATAAACAATTAAATATTTCCGTGTTTTTTTTTTCATATTTTTCAAAGAATAAGATTTCTCAAGAGGAATAAAACTAGAAATTGAGACAAAAGACTGTTGGCTAAACAAATCCGATTTGCTATTGGTGAATGAAAACAACGAGGTTATTTGGTACTCGGAGATTCACGCTATTCACGATCTTCAGCCAAATGATATATAAAAAAAAGACGTTAAACATACATGATAAAAAATAATACATTAACAATGCATAAATTACATAAATTTATAAAAAAGTGACGTAATTTTTTATTCTTCCTTTGATGGTTGCCCAGTTTAAACTTATTTCTATGTCTGCACTTGGACACAACCGAATGAAAATCAACAGTAAGTCTACTGCTTTCATGTCACTAAAAGACCACAATCCCAACTTTGAAAACAATCCGTCAACCAGTTAATAAATCCGCCAAAAAACGAACTAGGAAGATTAAGCAAACGACTCCTCGATATGATAAACAAAACTGTACATGATAAACTACAATTACAGCGATGGACAAACACAAAGAATGTAATTAAGTGGTTTTCGAAGATTCGAAGTAAAGAAAAAGTTAAATTCATGGTTTTTGATATATGCGAATTTTATCCTTCTATTACAGAAAATCTTTTACAAAAATCACTTCATTTTGCGAAGCAACACACTGATATCACTGAGAACGCTTTAGAAATTATTTATCACTCTCGTAAATCTCTATTAATCCATAACGGCAAACCATGGATTAAAAAATCAAGCCAATTTTTTGATGTCACAATGGGGGCATAGGATGGCGCAGAAGGTTATGAAATAGTAGGTCTCTTTCTATTATCAGAACTATCAAAAAAATATAAGAAAGAAAACATTGGCCTCTACAGAGACGACGGAATTGCTGCATTTTCAAATATTTCGAACAGAAAAGCAGATACCATTCGCAAACAATTCCATGATATATTTAAAAAGCACCAACTAAAAATCGAAATAAATTTGAAAAATGCGAATTTCTTAGATGTCACAATGACCTTAAACGACGACACATACCGACCTTACCTAAAAAACGAAATGAATAGACCACATACATTGACGCAAAATCTAATGACCCAACCAATATTCTAAAAAATATACCATTATCAATTGAACAAAGACTTAACACCTTATCATCCAACAGAAGAATATTCAATATGGCATCTGATTATTACCAAAACGTATTAAAAGCTTGTGGATACGACCACAAACTGACCTACAAAGAAAATGATGTACCAAAAAGAGAGAAAAATAATCGAAAACGTAACATAATATGGTTCAATCCACCTTTCAGCAAAGACGTTAAATTCAATATCGGTAGTTACTTCTTCCAATTACTAAATAAACATTTCCCGAAGAAACACATAATCCATAAAATATTCAACAAAAAAGATGTGAAGCTGAGCTACAGCTGTATGCACGAAGGCAGCAGCCAAGCATAAAGTCAATCATCAATACACACAATAAAAAAATTCTGACTAACACGAACTATGAGAGCAAATGCAATTGCAGAAACAAAGACGACTGCTCAATGAACAACCAGTGCAAAGTGAATAATATTGTGTACAAGACAACAATATCATGTGATGACAAGAATTACGGGGAAAAATTATACATCGGATTATGTGAAACGTCTTTCAAAGAACGGTATGCCAACCATCAAAAATCATTTAAAAATAAAAAATACTCCAAAGAGACAGAGCTCACACAGGAATATTGGAGATCGAAATCCAAAAACCCAAAAGTCATCTGGTCAATAATGAAAAAATGTACGCCATACTAAGTAGATAGCCGAACATGCAATTTATGCGTTAACCCTATTCCAACTGGGGGGGGGGGCAAAATTCGCCCACTGAAGTAAAACAAAATTTATCTGGCTACATTTTCATTAAAAAAATTTTTTGCGACTACGTCCACTTTTGCCATGACAACGCCCTAATTGCCGCCCGGTAGGCCAAATTTTGGGGTCATTTTAGAGCAAAATCCAAATTTTGGGCCCAAAACGTTTGTAACTCCTAATGATGAAAATGTACTTTATTTCAGTAGAAAAATAAAGAAAATCGCATGTGAAAAGCTCTTTTGGTTCAATTTATATGGCTTTCCAAAGTTGAAAACCAAAAATGCCAATTTTTGCCGACAAAACGATTTTGAAACGATTTTGACGACGTCATATGATAAAATTGGTACCAAAGTGTTCAGAATAAGTTGGTCCATTAGTGTACCAAGTTTCATTACTTTACAATGAGTGGTTCCTTAGATCTCAAGGGAGGGGGGCAAAATTCACCCCCCCCCTGCCCCAGTTCTGAGGAGCCCTCAAAAAGCCCTGTTCTAATAGGGTTAACGAAAACGCAGAAATTCTCCTTTACAACGGAGATAACCTATTGAATAAAAGAAATGAGCTTGTCTCCAAGTACAGACATAGAAATAAGTTTAAACTGGGTAACCATCGAAGAAAGAACCAAAAATGACGTGGTTTTTTTATTAATTTATGTAATTTATGCGATTGCATTGTATTGTTTTTTATTATGTATGTTTAACGTTTTTTTTAATATATCATTTGGCTGAAGATCGCGAATAGCGTGAAACTCCGAGTACCAAATAAACTTGTTGTTTTCATTCACCAATACAGTAGCAAGTATATGTAATTTATTGTTTATCAAAAGTTTATATACATGACTTATTTTCAAAATAAACTCTTGTCTTGTCTTGTCTTGTCTTGTCTTGATGAGAACCTGAAACTGTTCTTCAGAGTTTACGCTATCTTCTGGCTAAAAGGTTTCCACTTTCATTTTTAAACACATTGATGAAGACTAGCCATACTTACCACTTGAGCATTTAGCAATAGATTAATAAAACGTTAGACTACTAGACAATTAAACATGTTGCTACCATTGTTAATTCCAATGTTTTCTCTTTTCTCTAGAAAAAATGCACTTCAGTTGAAAACTCTTTAAAAAATTTTTCTTCAACAATGAAAACTTTAATTGTACTTGAATTATATCGTTGAGACATGTAAAATGCTGTCTTCGTGCAAAAAAATATCACAAAAAGCCTTGCAATTTGCTAAATACAGTAATATGTTTAAAAAACAACACTTCTATGAACTAACTTACTAACTAACTAATTTGACTACCAAAAGGGCATAAGGTTGCGCAATAAATTTATAAATATGCTAAAAGAAACTTATTATGAAAAGTACAAAAACCTATAGAACATGAAAACAGGGTTATTTACAGATTCAACTAGTAGTTATATTTAGATTGTAAAATAACAAAAGGCTACATTATCATATCAGTATATTGCCATGTTCTTGGGGGAGAGGGGAAAGGAGTACTCTAAAACAGCAATGACTTTTTTGGTGTGTATATATTATATATTTTTAGTGCTGTTGTTTATCTATTTTATTTTATTTTATTTTTTGCATGCATATAAAATTTGATTGCATACGTGAATGTAAATATGTAATTAGTTTTCATCCACTTTGATCGCCCAACAGTCCATAAAAAAGAAAAAGAAAGAGAGAGATAATAACACTGAGAGTGGCTTTATGTTCTATATTTGAGATCATTTTTATGGCCATTTTGTGTTTCTTTTTCCTCTCTTTTTTTTTCTCACTTTTTTTCATGATCTTTTGGTTAACATAGTTTTTCTCGTTTTATTTTAGGTCTTATTTATTAGGTTAGGTTCGTACTCTTTCCTTTTTACGCATGTATATATGTTTTTTTTTTCTTTTTTTCTTTATTATTTTAAGACGAATATAAATATAGCTAGCGGGCCACTTTATGCCAGCTAATAGTTGTTGTGGCAACCGCACGGTGGCATTGCGTTTTTGTAACACTTTTCCATTGAAACAAAGTTTATCTTATCTTATCTAATACGGCTGTCATTCTGATTATTCGATTTTTGTTTACTTCGCAGTTTAAAGTTAATATGATATTTTTGTTTGAATAGAGCGGAAGGGAAAGGCGTCAAGATAAAAATTGTGCTAATTTTGATCTCTTGCTTGGTTTCATGTTAGAAAGTTAAAAATAAATAAAAAAGTGCCCGTCAGGTATTATTATTACCATATTGTTGATATGAGAATATTGTTATTATTATTACTTACAGATAGATACATTTTAAATTCCCTTTTTTAGGTGGCTTATTCCTTAGACTATCCTAGTGGTATTGTTTAAGTCTCCCTCTTGAATTCAGTACTAGGCTATAAACTCACTTTTACACGCGTTCAACTTCTATTACTCCACGCAACGGAAAGCACTTTACAATAGAGTTCTTGAGGTAAGAATACTCAAAAATACAGTTGTCCTGTATTAGACAGCACTAAAAACGGAGTAAACTTTAAGCTAAACTGAGGCTATTAAAACAGTAAAATTTTGAAGCCAGTTCCCCCGCAAAAGCTCTGACCTGGACCCGTTGGAGACTCGCCTCCCGAATCTTCTACTGCAGTTTTCAAGACTCTGGGGGTGAGTAAAGACAAATGACCATATTTATCCCCTCACTTTAAATTTCGTCGTTTGGTCCTTGTGCTGATTGAGAAATTCAACAACAAAATTTCCAAAGATATTACATACGTCATTGATAAATATTACATATCATCTAACATGGCCTACTTTATCGCTAAAAAGCTTTATTTCTTTAAAGGTAGTTGAAGTTGTACAAATTTATATGAAAAAAATGTTTTAAGAGTGTGCATTTAGACAATGTAATATTAAACTGCCTTTTCAGTGTTTTCATCTATTCTTTCACGTACCGTTGCCGTTACATTCCAAGACAATCAACAAAATAGTCCAGAGGCTTACCGTAAAAAAAATAAAAGGGGAGTCGAATCTTACGTAATTTACTATTTAAGGAGGTCCCGTCATGGTTTGGGCCGACAGAAAAGAAAAGTAATGAAATTTAGGTGCTCTATATTTTTTAAAATCGACTCCAAGTTCAAACTTTCCTCAAAAAATAACTTCTTTAAAACCATCTAAAACTAAAAAACAATACAAAACTATGAGAAATGACTATAACAATAGATACTCAAATTTGAATAACACCAGATTAACTTAATTGCAACCCTAGATTAACTACCTTGTTTCATAGTCGAAAAATTAACTCGCAACTTTTTTTGAAAAGGGCACTGATTCCAACAATCCCTCCATGATACACTCATGAATACATATATGCACGTGGACAAACTGGATAATTTTCTTTTTATCTTTTTTTGCAATTCTGTATTTGATTTTAGAAAAAGAATTTAATTGTTACGCTGAGAATAAGTCTCTCGCTTTGCGACTGAAAGACTCACACAATCTATTAATATTCTTTGATATCTGCCCTGCATATGTTTAACGTGTGGTCAGTTGGTCATTCCATGCCAAATTTCCTTGGGGTGGTTTTAGTTTTAAACGTACTCCCTTTAGTCATTATCATTTATAACATTCTAATTGTCCAACTATCTGGTACAAAAAACAAGCTACTTGAGATAAAGATATTAAAGACACGTTTTCGATTCTCTTTCTAGTATGGCTTCCTTTCTATGATTCACTTAATGTTATATAAAAGGATGCCAAGGATCGATAAACATTTGATTTAGCCTTTTTTATGCGAAACATTAATGTTACTAAAGGAAAAATTTGAACTATAAGCATTCTTTCCATACATTTTCTCTTATACGACACTCTTACATGTCATTCACGTATCATTGAATGCCTCAATAAAGCATTGAATACCTTGAATGTATTGAATGCCTCAAGTCAAGGCTTCCTCAAGCCTCAAGTATATCAAGACTTCTGAGCGTTTTTACATACCATTGATAAGGTAGAAATTCGCTAAATCCTTCTAACTTCTATCTTTATGCTTACATTCCTTTTATCTCTGTACTCGTATCTTTGTTTTCTTTCTAGTGTCTTGCTGTCTACTCTAATTTACAGAGAGTGGACTGACGTGATCTTTCATTGTGCAATTCATCTTTTTCATGCAATTTTTCGTTTTTTTAGTTATTTTTATTGTTAAACCCATTTTTATTTTTATTTTTATTTTTGTGTGTCCTACTTGCAACATCAATCAAATATTGATATACATTCTCAAAGCAGAACTGTTACTTGCAATATTACTTCTTTACAATTCGCCTATAGACCCCTTTGTCATGAAGTCCTTTTGTTACTTCGGTTTGCCATTGCACGGAGTTTGAATATTATTTTTGTTAAGGTTACTGAAAGGTAAAATATCATGAAAAATCACTTTTTTCGAATTTTATACTAAATGATAGAGTATGAATTTAACTTTTTATTGGAAAAAAATTGAGTTCTGATTTTCACTAGAAATAGGAAAAACTTTAGATTTTTGCATCATAATATTTCATGTTTCTTAAAACTCATTTAAAAGCGAAAAAGAAAAGATACTCTTTGTATAAAGTTCTCATTGCGTATTTTTATGAGAAACATGTGGTGGAGAACGTTAAAAATTTTCTTCTATTA
>JANSTP010140891.1:0-12548 GCA_025330745.1 Cladonema radiatum | reverse complement strand
TTTTTGTTAAAAATTCAATACATTTTGCACAACCACTTATATTGATCTTGTCATGGGTATGTATGCTTAATCTGTCAGGAAAAGGGACTATTGCTCTCTTATTTTTTAACTCTTTTCTAGGAGTGGCGCAATTATTAAATGCATAGACGAAAAAGATGTGTCACTGTATAGAATTCCAGGAGATGGTTATTGCATGGTAAATGCTGTTTTGAAGGCCATGAAGAAAGAAAACTTCAACGCTATACCGTCTAAAGCAGGGTTGTTGGAAATGATCAAGTTTGAGATACTAAGTAATCTTGAGTTTTACAGTACAAATATTACCAAGAATACTGATGTCGTACATGAGCTAGAGGAGTACGTTCAAAGAGGAATATATTCCAATGAAATTGTTGATATAGTTCTGCTTGCTATCAGTAATTTATTAAATGTTATTATTAATTTATTTATCCATGATGGCGCCAAATATATATTGAGGGACATAATGATTATAAATCCTGGAAGAACAGGCGATGGCTATTCAAAGCAGATCAATCTTTTAAAGACTGGAGAGCACTTTGATACACTACTCGTCTATGCAAATACAGGTATGTGATCTTACACCCTACGTTTCTATCATTTCAATTCCAGCTTATTTTCACTTAATTGACCAATTTTCTAAAAACTTAAATCATAGTACCTTCTTTACTCAACTTAGCGCCTCTCTTTAAGTAGTTCCGCCCTCCAATAAGCAACGCACCTCTAATTTGAAATTTGTAACAAGCGCCGCCCTCTAATAAGCACCTCCCTCCAATAAGCGCCGCATGTGGAATGTGGCACTTAGGGTGTTCGATTTTGTATTTTATTTTCACTTTCATGTCATGCTTACATTGGTATGAATCGATTGATAAATCGAGAGGTTCTTTATATTCGAGTCGTTTGAAGGAGGTGTCGGAAAAACTTCTAACAGATCTAGACCTTGAATGGATTCAAAATGCATTAAGTTGGGCATTTGCCATCACGACTCAATTTTCTGCCTCAATTGCTGGATTTAACACGGTTTTTCAGTAACGAGGTCTTTTAGGTCAGCGGTCCGTCTTCTTTCGAACGAGAGATACTGTATGTATTCTGGGATAATCTGGAACGTGTGCTCGATGATGACGGTATTGAACGGAGAGAGCGTTTTCCATTTCTTGATTTCGATCATTCAAGGATAATAAGATCTCGATTTATGAGTCGTTAAACAGTGAGGAATAAATGATCACCTAGTTGTTGCATAACAGAAGCGGAATAGTGCCTCCCATTTTTCTTATATTTTTAAGGTTTACTTGTTATCATGACATCAAGTGGCCATTTACATAACGTTTAGTATACCTTTTCAAAAAGCACTTGAAAAAAGGTTGGCTCTCAAAAGAAAAAATTCCTTTTTTTTCCTGGAATCTGTTTGCTTTTTAGCAACCTGTTAGTTATGTATCCATGAGCTGATAGTAAACGCTTTTTTTATAAGAACCAGTAAATTCCTATCTGAGCCTGGCTGTTCTTATTTTTTCGATGAAAAATAGGCTGAAATGTTCTTAACTTATTCTTATTTTCTATTAAATTTGTCAATACTTATTACCTGCTTAGGTGTTCTTGTTACTTCTTTACAATATCGAGCGTCAATTTGTTTTTAACTTATTCTAATTTTTTGCTAAAACTTGAAGCTCATGTTCTTATTAAAATTATTTCTGTAAAGAAAAATAGGTGTACTCATGTGAAGGAGAGAAAACCCTATTCTTTTTTCAGTAAATCAAGAAGAAAAAATTGTGAACTGTCGTGATCAAGGATGGACCACTGTTGCGCCTAAAAAGCTTAAAAAAGGTAAGTTTCATTTAAGACCTGTCTTTAGATTTGTACAGTTTGATGCCCTAGGGAAAATTTCACCTACAAAAGCACTTATGCTAATTGCCGCTCTTAGGCTCGCTGACTTTTCAAGGTAGATATAGATAGATGATTACGCAAATAAAGAAATATAGAGTTGTTCCTTTATTAGTTCTCATTCTTAGATTTTTGAAATGTCTCATTCAAACCATCTTAATTGATCCCACCCCTGCAACCAAACTACCAAGAATTGATCTGACCCTGCCTGATTATTCTGCACTTTAATGTATGTATGCTAAAAAGCAATTGGCTTTTCACAGAATTAAAATAAGAACGTATATTTAAACGAGCAACTAAACAATAGAATTGTTTTTAGAACAGAGATACGGCTATGGAGCACCACGCACTCAGAAAACAATGAGAAACATTTTCATTGGTAAATCAATTTTCTTTACAATTATACATAATTTGTTGATTGAATGTTGGTTGGTTGAAGTTAGTGAGTACATCTAGAGTGCTAAATATTTGAGAAAAATGAAACTTTTTTGTACAACAATTTATGGTCAAACTCAGATAAATCTGAAAAAAGCCTAATTTTAAGATTTGTTAGGAAATTAGATAAGTTAGTTAGATAAGAACAAAACTTAGTTCTTGAAGATAAACTATAGCTAATTAGAAGTGTTACCAATTATCGTGAAACTATACTGTTTGTACGTTTCTGGGCGTACAAGCAAGAAAAATCATCAGCGAAATGATGACGTCATCAAATTGGTCATGGTACCAATATATGACTACTGGCTATGGTTATGACCAATATATACCAATACGTTGTTGGTTATACCAATATATGGTTATTGGTTATCGTTATGGACATGGTTATGGTTCTCCTTGAAAGTTAAATTGCTATTGCACATGTAGTTCCTGATTTCTTAGAGGGACAGGGTGAGGGGGTGTGCTCAAAAGCTCTGCCTGAATAGAGCTAAGTATTCGAATCTCATTGCACCTTTATGAACATATGTATCATATTTAAGCGATAACAACTACAATAGCGGCCCTATAAAACTATTTTTTCGTGTTTCATAGACTTAACAACTGATGAAGAGCCATTGGTACATGCCAACAGATTCGAAGGCCTTGACAACATCAAAACAGAGAGTGGCTGCTCATTTATTAAACCTGATCAGAATGAGGAAGAAAACTATGTAAATAGTGCACCAGTTAAAGGTTTTTCTTCACTTTTTTTTTCACACAAATATATAATGGCAAAGACAAGTATAACCTATTTGTAAAGCGTGGTTATTCTAATTAAAGGATGGGTAAAAATAATTGGGGGATAAAAATAAATTCCAAAATTCAATCTTAATCTACGTTTAAGCTAGACCAACCTTTTCTGCATTAAATTATTACATGGGGAGCCAAATTGATTTTGGTTTGTCTAAAACCTGATATACTTAACGAATCTAAATGAAAATTGTAAAACAACATGTGAAATTTAAAAAAATACCAAAGTTAACGTCATCACCTTTGAGAAAAAGTGATGACGTCATCACAAATCACCATAATTGGAAAAATTGGGCGTGCCGAAAGGCAAAATATGAAAATTCGACGTCATGAGACTTAGTTATCAACGAAACAGCTAAATTAGGCAAAGAAAACAAGATTCAAAGTAAGATTTTTGGAAAATATTGTTTTTTCCTGCATTTTTGGTCAGAAAACAGCAAAACTTGGTCATACCATGCTTCAGAAACATGGGCACTACTTTCACTCTGCAAGGTGTATGGACCCGAAACTTGGCGAAAACTTTTACAACTAAATTCAACTGAAAGTCAAAAGTTTTCCCTATAAAAAAAAAATTTTTTGACAGGGGTGGTAATTTTACGCCCCCCCCAACCCAAAATAGGGTTAAAGTTGAATCCAAATTCATTGACAAAAGAAAACTATACTGGTATTCGCCCAATTCGTCCCTCCTTGTCCCCAGTCTGGATATGGTTAATATTTGGCGGAAATTCAATAAATCCATTGAAATTAAGAATATTTTTGCTTTTGCAAGCAATTTGACTAAGTCCTTTTTCTTCTTGTTTTTCATATTTTTCAGTTCTTTCTATGAATGGTCTGGTTTTCTAGAATACCGCCTCTTCTATATTTTTGACAGAAAGATTTTTCAAATCATTTTAATTAGGAATTATTGTCTTTCAAAGTTGCCTACAAAAAGACCTCTTTTGTTTATTTATAAATATATACTTTTACTTCTTTATCGAAAAAAGCAACATCTCAATTGATTTATCTCCAAAAGTAAAAGGAATTTTATGGGTATGGGTTATTTAGTAATTTATTTAAGTGGTGCGCCATACAGATATTGAGTGTCACCAGTATCACCAACACGTTGTTTCTCGAAAGAATACTTATTTCCCTATATTGATATCCCCTTACTAAGAGGGGAGGCCCTCATTTGTCCGACACTCATCTGTCTGACATTACATTTGTCCGACATTTCTTGAAAAAAGTCTTGTCAAGCTCTTTATCGACAGTTCTAAAGTTCGACAAGACAAAGTTTAGTTTTAATAAACACCATTTTAACAGAATCCCATGAAAATATTTTGTGAGAATTTTACATTGAATATGTAACAGTTTCGAAAGTTGCTTAGCCTTACTTATAGTCCAGCAACCAATTTGAGACCACCAAATAAAAAAATTTATTTTTTGTTGAAGGAAAAGAAAAAGCTATTCAAGTTTTCCTCGTTCTTCAAAAGAAATATTGATCTATCTTCTTCTTAAAATTCTTTTCGCTTTCAAATTGCTTTTCCAAATAATTAAAAAATTGTCAGTTTGCAATTTGTTTCTAAATCATCAATTTACTGACTGTATATTTCCACTTACAACTTAGAGGTCTCAAATTGGTTGCTCGAACTACTCTTAAAGTTCATGAAGTATGAAGTTATATTACGACGGACAAAATTAAAATCTTAACTTGATTCAAATTTGAAAGAGTAAATTTCAAATTAAAATTTGAATATTATGAAGCTGAATTTCAAATTCAAGTTCAAATTATGTATTTGAACTCGACTTAACCTTATTCAGGCCGGGCGTTTGAGGGGCTCACCAAAGCCGGGGGATGGTATTTTTCACCCACCCCCTAACTCCCTAAGAACTCAGGAACTACATGCGCGATTGCCATGAAACTTTCGGTATGTCATCATATTAGGTATTTGGTACCATAACCATTTTGATGACGTCATGACTTTCCCGATAACGTCATCATACTTTTTCGGTGTCTAGCGACTCCAAATTTACCTATTCTCACATAATTAGTGATAATTTTCGTTCAAATTGTCAATATAAAGTAAAATTTTAAGGTTGAAATCATTTTAGTTGCTCTTCCAGATAAAATAATCAAAAAATTTTTTCAAAAATAGTTATGACAATCTGTTCATAATAAAATTTCTTTAAAAACTCACAAAGTTTCATGTAAAAACGATTTGTTGTTTAAGAGTTATTTTGGGAAAACCACAGAGTGGGAGTGAAAGATGCCCCCCCCCTCCACCGGCCGGAATAAGGTGAATCAATATGAATTCAAATTTCTATTGGAATTAAACTTTAAATTCAACTTCAAGTAAAACTTACAATAGCTTTCAAATTAAAATTTAAATTGCTAACTGAAATCAGTATGTAAATTAAAGCAAATGAAGTTATAACATCTAGTCTGGCTTTTTTTCACAGCCATGTAGAAGTAGAAAAATGCCGGAGCGTAAAAAAAGAATAAAAGTGTGGTGACGCTATTATCAATTTCCACTCCTGTGCCCGAAATGCAGCCCTAATTGGGTTAAAGTTTGAAGGATTTATTTTGTGCAGAATTTAAGTTGTGCAATTTAAGTTGTGCATTTAAGTTGTACATTAAGTTGTGCAATTTAAGTTTTACTTGAAGTTTTACTTGTGCAAGAGGATTTTTCTGTACATTTACACAACTATCACAGGGGAGGGGAGGGTGGTGGAGATTCCACCACTTTGATTTATTATTTCTAATTACTCGAAAACGAAAAAAGATAAGCCGGAGAAACTTGGTGGCTTTTTCCAAAATTTACCTGGGAACATTTTGGGGCGAACATTTTGCAGGCCAAGCCCTCTTCGGCCAAGAATAAGTCCTTTTTTTAGACCAGATCCTGAAAAAAATTGAATTTTCAGATCGAATGTCTGAAGTTTTTAAATATATCTATGAAGTATTAGAATTAGTACACATCTAAAAAAAATGCATGCAAAAACATTTCTTCGTTCTGAGGATATGGTTCATCAAAAATCAGACTTTTTGCCGAAATTTCACCATTTGTGAGGGTATGTTTCGAAAAATGATGACACGAACAGGTATAAGACCCCAGCAACCCCAAAATGAAACCAAAATGTTCATAGAGATTTGTTGTGAAAATATACGGAGTTAATAGAAATTAGTAGACTAGAAACCAGTCGTTCTTGATTTTTTAAAAAAGAGTAAAATTTGCGCCGAGCGAAATTTAAACCGGAATACCTCATTTTCCGATTTTCCTCATTTTGCCGAGATAACGAATATTGCCTTTTGTGGCTCTGGGACTAAGGGACTAGATCTACTCTGAGAAAATGGATAAGTAGTTTGGAAGATCTTAAGGGATCTCCCCCCCCCCTCAACCAGACTGAGACCCCAAAAGCCTGACCTAAATAGGATTAAAAAGTTTTTCAAAAAGGTTCTTGAAAATTAGTTAGGCTATTAAGGTCTAAGATTATACTCGATTGTCAAGAGTGTCTACACGCAAACATTCGACTGCTCATAATCAGAAAATGAGGCCTATCAAACCCGTCTAAGCATCTTAAATTCGCTTTAAATACCGTTCTGCACAATGCGTATGAACGTATGAGCGCTTATCATCGTAACCATCGTACCGATCTCAGACAAACTAGATCTAGTCTAAAAACGCCATTAATACATATTACATTTACATATTATGTGCGTTTCCTGAAGCATTTCCAAATTGACAAGTTCTGTGCGGTAGAGCCAATTTCACAAAGTTTCAAAACGTTTTACAGGTTTTAAGCAAGAGTGGTGGTGGTGGGGGGGATGTGGTATCCCAACAATTTACAGCACCCAAAAAAATGCGCCCAAGATAGTGCGCGAACCTTTTAAAATTAAATTACGGACCAGACCCCTGACATTTTGCATACTGACTTTAATTAGATTTGTAATTTGCATATTTTTGTGTGACCTGTAATTTTTGGATTTTATTGTGTGTTACTCTAATTCGCTACTACCTCTTGTAAATAAACGTCGACAAAAAATAAAGAACAAATGGATGATTTCAAAATTCATTTTTTAAATTTCAATTCAAAATAACATGAAGTTTTTTATAAAAAAAAAAAAAAAAAAAAAATTCGAATTTTAATTCAAATAAAATTTAAAAAAATATTTAGTTATTCTTACTCAAATCAAATCATAAAATACAAATAATTTTAAATTTTAATATATAAATTTTCATAGTTTTCAGATTTTAGTGAAAAATACCTGCGGTGTTTTCAATCATCGGTGTGAGTTATGTGACTGAGGGATCCTACTTTGGGAAACTAGAAAAACTGTAAGCTTATCCGAAAAGTTGGCATCTTCGAATAATTGAGTGTCAGACAACTGAATGTCGGACAAGTGGACCGTACCCACTAAGGGGAATTTTAATTGAAAATAAACATATTTTTTGTTTTGTTTGGTATTTATACATAAATAAAACTTCACTCTGTCCCCTTAAAAAAAATTCAATAACTATAACATTTATGATAGTAAACTTCAAATTGCCACACCTTGATAATTTCTGCTTACTTTTTCATAATAAAATTTAACTAAAAGTCATCAAATTTGGGCGTTTAAAAAATAAGCGTTTCAGAGTAACAGCAGAAAACTTACCGGTTGCTTTGGGGGAACCACAAGTCTGGATAGAGTTAAAGAATAAAGATGCGTTAAAATGAATATACAAAAAGAAATTAAGTAAGACTTTCTGAGATATTTTTCACTTTAAACGATTCCGTTTCTTCCTAGAGTCACCAAACGTCATCTGCATTGAAAGCGATGCCTCTGAAGATGAACCGAATTCGCCAGCAGTTCTTTCTGGCTATACCTCATCAGAAATTGAAGAAACTACTGAAGCCTGGGAGACCGGCTACGATTTAAGTAGATGCCTTAACCAACGTAAATTCCCGAAAGAACTTTGGCAACACCTAAGCTTCAGGAGGGTATCGTGTTTACCTTCGTCCATTGACGGTTTAGTAAAGTTTCATATAACGGGTGAGGGAAAGGGAGATTTGCAAAAGAAGTGCCGTGATGGAAGGAGTTGGAAACATGACTCGCGGACAAGCTGGGCCGATTTCAAAGCAGTGAGATACAAGGATTGTGCGGGCTGTTATTCCTGCCCAAATACTGCATGTCCATATTTTTTGCAGTTTACGAAAACAAACTGCTTTTTCTTCGACAAAAGTCACCACTGCAAGTATTGTGCAGCTACTGGGACGCATAACTATTGCCCTTCACGGAAGTATACTGCGTTTACAGAAAATGAAAACGAAGTTTTCGTCTACCACTGCGGCACGCATACTTGTCAGCCTAAAGAATTTCAACATCGACCCAAAAGTGAAGTATCACAGGCAATCGCATGTGATATTGCAGTTAAACCCTCCCAAATACAATCGAATAATATCGTAAGTGCTTTGCGAAACAGAAAGTCATGGGCGGAAGTTGAAGCTACTGTGAAGAAGGTTTCTTCTGTGCGGAATATTTCAAACGAAAAAATTAAGCAGAAGAAAGAACTTTGCCCTAGAGGAGAAGGATTTGCAGGTGTCAAAGAAATGAAGAAATTTACTGACCAAAAAGATCCTTTTTTTATTCACAAGGTCGATGAAAATTTCCAAATAGTATTCAAAACGTCGAGGGAAAAAATGATAATAGCCAAAGATATGTGTGTAGCAGGCAGCTTTCTAAGTGAAGAATATTGTTTTTTCGATGGCAACCATAAGCGTGTTAAGGACTTTGTAACTCTAACAGCAAGTTTATACCATCCTCTTTTGAGAAAACAAGTTGTACTTGCCACAATGCAATGTAAGCATGAAAACCAAAAATCTGTTGAACTCTTTTGGAGAAATTTTAATGACTGCTACAAAGCTATTAACGGTGAACATTTAAAGTTTATCCCAAAGGGTTGGTGTTCAGATATGGCGGGTTCGAATTTTAATGGGCTCGTAAAAATTTATGGGGAGGATGTTCTACAAAATGTGAAGGGTTGTGAGTTTCATTTCAAACAGTCTGTCGAAAGGCAAATAAAAAAGTTGGAATCAGGCCAAGCCGTTTTTAGGCAACTTTCATATGATTTGTTAGAGGCTACAACGCCAGAAGCGTATGATTTTTCTCTGAAGCGTTTAAGGAAACATTTAGACGAAAATAATTTCAACATGTTAACGAATTGGCTTGAATGGTGGGATAGCAGAAAAAATTTAATATTTCGTGCGTTTACACACATTTTTGCGCCACGCAGTAATCTTGCCGAGGTTGTGCATGCCGGCTGGAAGCATAAAGAAAACACTGGTATAAACCTACTAGAAGCATGCTTATTCGACGTTAAGGACAGCCTGTTAACAAACGTACATTTTAAAGAACTGGAGCAAGGCGTTTACAACAGTGGAAGTGGACCGTCTACGAAGGAAAGAAAAAGATCAAGAGATCAACAGGCTTCTGCTATGGGAGGAAGGTTAGGGAAAGATTTGACAGATTTTGGCGTGAATACACTCTTACAATCGTCTAGTCAATGCAATGAACAAGAAACAACGATGAATGCGGATAACAGTTGTAGTCCTCCTAAGAAAAAAAGATGCAATAAAAAGCTACTCGAAAGTCGGATGGAGACAGTTAAAAAAATTGAAAATATAGTCAAAATCAAGAAAATTATCTCCATAAATTCGTTAAATAAGAAATATGTTGTCAACAGTAGTACTAACGGGCGTTCAAACTAAGAGGTCCAAATTTGCAACATTCCATCTTGCACATGCCCTGACTTTAAAAAGAATGGGACTCGAGTACATTGTAAACATCTTTTATTCATATTCATGTTTGTTTTAAAAGCCCAAGAAAACGGATTTTCATGAGAGGAAAAATACATAGATAACGATAACCTAAAAATAATCCTAAGTAACGAAACTAGTGAAAAATATCTCCAAAGGCAAAACAACTCCACAAGCAGCAAAGATTACACGGCCATTTTGAAGAAACACGCATGCTATTCCAGTCCGCAAACATTCATTTTGCATAAAAAGAGTGTGAGATCCGCTAAATGTAGTGCTAGAGGATGTGAAAACGTATTTTCCATTGGAACCCCTTGCATAAAGGTTCTTGGTGCACTTACCGTGCCATATGGAAAAGACAATGCTGTTGAGCAAATATTCTTTTTTTGTCCCAAGGACACTTGCTTGAAAAGCTACCCGATTTGGTCTAATATCAAATACCCGTCAACAATTATTGTCGATGCAAATATGACAGATGAAGATCGCATAGACTTGAATTCTTTGACAATACCTTGCGAATAATTCATGCAAAGGTCGGCTGCAGTTTTTGCCACATGAATGTAAATTATCAAAGCTTCCATCTGATAGATGATATGGACATATGATAAGTTACACCTGACTGAGCCGTCAGTTGCAGTAAAATACCTCATTCAGCTAAGACGTCTTTAATTCCACGAAAAAGAACGATAACTTTTATTTTGAATTCTAGTCTCACCATGAACGTCTGATGTAACGAACATACTGTTACTCTGACACTATTATATTCTTTCTATTATGATATGTTTATTTCCTCATCCCATGGTTCAGTGTATACTTCAGTTCAGAGTTTGTTTTTAACGTAATAGCCAAACTTTCCAAAAAATTAACTTATCGGTTGATAGAATTTTTTTTAGTGATGGGATCTTTAGATATTTCTAACCTAAATCTTGTCTAATCCTAGTATAGCTTTCTTGATGTGCAATTTTCTTCTCACATTTGGTGTGTATTCCATTGTACAGTTTATTTAACGTCCTTAATTTCTGTATTCTAACATAAATGTGCCCTAATTCTCATCACTACGTCGTATTACTCTTTTGTGCTTAATTGTAAGAGGGAAGCAAAAACTGCATGTTAAGCTTTTTCTTTCTGTGAATCGGGAGAAAGCCATGCTTACAGTATTTGCTGTAGTTGCTAAAACACAAGCAACATAGAAACTTAAATGTTTGTCTCGTGTAGTCTCTACCCTTTTGGATATAATTAAAATTCTAATACAATTGACTTTTTGAAAAAGATTGAAATAAGCATATCGCAAACATAACTTGAGCTTTCTAAAAAATTTTCGTTACGCATACTCGAGCCTGATTTCAAAAATTCATATGCTTTTAAGAAAAGCAACATGTACCCACCCCTCCACTTTATTTCCCTCCCTCCATTTTAAAAGAATTTGTTAGGTCTTCCTTCGGATCATTTTATATTGATCCCCCCTATTTTTGTGAAAATTTGGAAAATGTCCACCCCTCCACCCTGCTTATAAGACCCCCCCCCCTACAATTAAGCACAAAACAGTATGATGTGAGATGCTTTGCATTCAAGATTTGGGTATTTTTGTATATGCAATTATGTCACCCAAAGTTCGGTAAATGGCAAGTTTTTAAGCTCAAATATCTTGTGAACGAAAAGTTGGAGCGAAATGGAATAAAAAGCAGTGCTCGTTATTATTCTAGTCTTTTATAAGATTAGAGGTCTGGGCCCGTATCTGCAAAATTTTCTCAAGAAATATTCCCTAATTTGATGTTTTATAAATTAATACATAAGGTCATAGTCCTCGTCTAACTTTTAAAATTGGAAATTTGCAAACCACATCTATGCAGTTAAAATCTTGTTGCTCTGGTTTGGTTTATACAGCCGAACAATCTCGTACTGTTAACAATTTATTTTCCAATACCCGGCCATACCGAAATTCCATGATTTTAGGATATTCATTCTAAGAATAAAGTGGTAGTAGCTAAAAAAATTTGTCAGACGTTTAGTTTTAATCTGATAAAAGAGGCTTTTGGTGAAGGTAGTTAGGTTAACTTTCTTCAGTAGCATGGTATTATTTGCAATACAACAACAACAGAATTCTAAGTTAGACCTCTCTTTCTCGTTGGCCAAAAAATGAGACTTGTCGTTATGAAACTTCTTAAAAGTTTTGTCGAAGATTTTTCAATCCAAAATTCCCAACATATTTACGCGAAATAAGAAAACCCTGGGAAATCAGTATTATGACGTCACCAAGCGAGTTACTAACTCGAATTTCTCTCTGAAGATATAGAGAATAGAGTAATATACTCCATTACTAGTGTCACTTTCATGACATCAATATTTATGTTTGTAGCCGGGTTTGCTGGACAGGGAAATTGTCCTCCAGTAAGGTACTACCCGGAAAACTGTCCCCAGTAAATTACCCGCAGGAAGATTGCTTTCCGGAAAAATACATGCAAGTTAAATTGCTCACCTCGGAAGAGAGTTTCACAGAAAATTCTCTAAAGCAAGTTACTCCCCGGAAAATTGCCCGCTGGAATTACATTAACTTCAAAAAATTTCGGACGTTTTAATTTTCGAACAAAACCAGGTCCGAAAATATAATTGTCCGAAAATTTTCAAGTCCGAACATTAAAAGCGTCTGAAAATTTTCCTGT